>AVPN01000501.1:34145-50309 GCA_000695325.1 Pleurobrachia bachei | reverse complement strand
CCCGATCCATGCTGCTGCATTCTGTCTTGGTTACCATGGTTACCCACTGAAATGCCATGATTCTGGCCCCTCTCTGAGACACTTTTCTGTGAAGCGAATCTGGATCTATTTAGACTCTCATTACTAGACCCACCACCTCCTTCAGCAACTACTCCCCTATTCTTGCTACCCCTCTTTTTTCGACCAAGTAACGCCACTACCGCGGGTGTTCCAGAAACAACTCAATATACTAGAAGCTTTATGATTAGCTCATAGTTCTAAACTTCCAGAGAACCAACAGAGAGGCGTTGATTAACTCCTAAGTCCTTTTTCCGGAGAATCCTCTGACCCAACTCAAGGATGTTACCCCAAGATTCGGAGTACCTACGGCACGACAGTAGGAGGGTAATATGTATCGAAAAGAAATAAAACAATGATAGCTCTCAATATGATGTGTAAGCCTAGGCAGGGACTGGTAAGGTACACAGTTAGGTATGTGTAATATATCACAGTGAAAACAATGGGGGATGTATAACATGTGCGTCATGATCTAGGTATAATATTGCTGATCTATATGGTAATATTGGGAAGACTTTATTTGGGTAGCCCCGATCCCTGATGCAAGACTTTTTCACAGTTCGATCTTCCTAACAAACCCTCACACACTGACCGCAGTTCTCGCTCTCCCTTTTTGAAGAAATGATAAACAATGCTTTGACAGCTCACACAGTCATGAACAGTCTGAACAACTAAATGGACGATATATCGAACGGGTGTTATAAGCTGTATCTCCGTAAGCCGCTGAATTAGAGCAACCGTTTTTTCATAAAGTTAAGTTCAAACGATTGTGCATGTGTTGCATTTATTAGTAACCATCGTAGTGATTCGGTCGCTTTACAATCCTCTCCAGAAAAATTTTAAACAAAAGTCCAATCGAAAAAAAACGAGACCATATATGAGAGAGCACACGATTTACTAGAACAGCAAATAATAAGAAGTAAAATCAATCTTTATTTGTTGAAAGGCTCTAGAGAGTGTAGATATCCAGCGACAGGATATTACACATATTATTATGTTTTGAATTCAAGTTTACAAAAAACGGTATGCTGACATATGAAGGAAGACATCTGCCAAAAGATGACAACATGCAACGACACAACAAACAGACAAACAGGGAGAGAGGTATGAAAAAAGGGAAATTTAAACGAACTAGGTGTGTAATTGGCACTGTAAATGTATGATTAATTGACAGTAGTTCCAGTTCAGACGAAAGAAAAACGAGAGAAGACACACATAGTCATACCAGAAAGAGAATACAAACACATAACAGAAGAGAGAGAGACTGAAAGATAGAAAATATAAGACACTGACACTGTCAGTGACATCGAGGGAAACAGAGAAGGGGATAGGAGGTTTTACATCACCTATCAACACATATCAACATATTATCACCCAGACACATGTATGTGTACCTCAATTAACACATTAACATGTGTACATCAGTTAACACATGAACATGTTATAAGGACACATGATGGATGCGGAAATGCCGACCGGAACCTAATAATATAAGGGAAACATGGAAGACGGAAGTGATATTAATTAAATATCTGTAAAGGTCATTGATGGTGTAATATCGCTTGTTATATGATTCATAACATTTAATGATTCATAACATGTAATGATTCATAACATTGATTGAATGTTGTACAAAAAGCATCATGATACAAGTGTGTCCTATAAATCGAATAATATTAACCTGGTAAGGGCAGTATCGGTGACAGAGATGATACAAGTGTGTCCTATAAATCCAATAATATTAACCTGGTAAGGGCAGTATCGGTGACGGAGAACAAGAGATAGGACCACGCGAGGAGTATCACCAGTAGAACTCCACTCACTACGGCCCTTAGAAAAACAGACTTTGAAACGGATGAGGCCTTATCAAATTGGCCTAAGTGGTCCCCAATTATCAGCTGCATAGTTTTAACGACTGGGACCGAAACAAGTATACAACCAATCAGAACTCGTTATTCAGGTCTCGTGACTGGTTATCAGCCAATCAGGGACCAGTATTTCCTGATTGGGTCGGTTCTTACTAACAAGCACAATGTATAGTGTATACAGTATCAGCCGAGGCTAGAAATCTATAGTCTGCTAGAGTGTTGAGGGCAAGATGAGAAAGAGATAAAGGAATCTCTAGAGATACAGGAATGACGACTATTGCGGGTTATGGTCAGCGGGTCTAGAGAGGAGAACAAACTAACAGACAAATTACAGCAATGTGTTACCCAGACCCAAGGTCTACAAAATTCATGGTCTCGTATATCATCCAAACAGTGCCCAAATATGGTAAGGTCTAAACACATGCCCAAATATGGTAATTTCACTCACACAATTCGAACTAAAGGATCCACTACATCGTGTGGTTCTGTTCTGGCAGTTAACATTGTATCACTACAAGCTGATAGATCCATGGATCCCCGTCCCTTGTCCCCATTTGCTGTGAGATAGTTAGGGGACGACCTCCCCGATCCATGCTGCTGCATTCTGTCTTGGTTACCATGGTTACCCACTGAGTTGCCATGATTCTGGCCCCTCTCTGATACACTTTTCTCTGAAGCGAATCTGGATCTGTTTAGACTCTCATTACTAGACCCACCACCTCCTTCAGCAACTACTCCCCTATTCTTGCTACCCCTCTTTTTTCGACCAAGTAGCGCCACTACCGCGGGTGTTCCAGAAACAACTCAATATACTAGAAGCTATATAATTAGCTCCTAAACTTCTAGAGAACCCAAGGGATGTAACCTAAAGAAGCTTTGATTAGCTCCTATAAGTTCTTATTCCGAAGAATCCTCTGGCCCAACACAGGGATGTAACCCAAAGATTGTGAATTCAGAGTTGCCGCGTGGCACGAAAGTAGGAGGTAATATATATCGAAAAGAAATAAAACAATGATAGCTATGTGTAAGCCTAGGTAGGGACTATGGTAAGATGCACAGTTAGGTATGTGTAATATCATGGTGAAAACAATGAGTGATGTATAACATGTGCGTCATGATCTAGGTATAATATTGCTGATCTATATGGTAATATTGGGAAGACTTTATTTGGGTAGCCCCGATCCCTGATGCAAGACTTTTTCACAGTTCGATCTACCTAACAAACCCTCACACACTGACCGCAGTTCTCGCACTCCTTTTTTGAAGAAATGATAAAAAGCGGTCAGACCAATGCTTTGACAGCTCACACAGTCATGAACAGTCTGAACAACTAAAAGGACGATATATGAGAGAGCGCACGATTTACTAGAACAGCAAATAATAAGAAGTAAAATCAATCTTTATTTATGAGTCTACACTTTCACAAATCTGCTGAGAGAGTAAGAGACAGAGAGAGAGAGGGGTAAAAAAGTTTATTATAGGACTGAAAGACTATGAGATCAGGTACAGCTTAGATCGATAAAGAACCGCAAGATTCAAAACTTCATGAAATGTCATGTGTATACCGCAGCTCATAAAACGAGTATCTCGTGGGTCCTATAATGAACGCCCTACATTATAAAGACCTTCATATATAATATGTATGAGATATTAGGACTTTATAGATATTAGGTCTTTAGTAATTAGACCTATAACATTGCACAGAACTCTATACTGGGAGCTGTACATGCATGTACACGGTACACCCGTATATTGAAACCACACCAAGATCAAGCTAAGTAGTCCAGCGCGGCGATACAGCAATAGAGAATTCATTCACACCCAAAAGAACACTCCATGATCACACTCAAAAGAGCACTATCACACCTCACACCTCATCACACCCTACACTCACACTTCTGCCGTTATCGGGGAGAGATGACCACCACCTCGCCCGTAACAGGCTGCATCTGATTTGCTCCTTACAAACCGACCACTCGGCCCAACGGCGGGGGAGTGAAGGGTCGGAAGGGATGTACAACTGAGGGGATTGGAGGGTCGGGAGGGATAACATATGGGAGATGAACGGAGGATATTTTAGACGATGATCTTTTTCACATCCGCCAGGTTAATGGTTGGGAACCTTTCCTTTCCAATAAAGAGGTGAGACAAGATAAGGAAAGGGAACTCGGTAATAACCAATGGTCATCTATGCAATCCTAATGTCTTGCTATAAGCATGCGTGTTATGTAGAGAAAGGCTTCGGAATATTTAAACCGGTCAATATGAATATGGTGACTTTTGTTGAATCAACTTACAGGGCCCTCGGTAACTTAGTGACCAAACAAACAAACAAACAAACAAACACACTAACAAACAAACATACTAACAAACAGACGAAAAATCAACAAACAAACAATCCAGGAAATAAACAACAGAAAAACAAACAAACAAACAGACAAACAAATAAACAAACTAACTAACAGCCCTGCACAGTACTCACCTATCTGATATTGTCTCGAATTCATCCCCGACTATCACATTGGGCTCCTCGTCGTCACTGCGGGAGGGAAGGTCTCGTGTTAAACCCGGGCGGGGGAGGGGGGAAGACACGTGTTAATCACCGGGCGAGGGAGGGAAAGTCACCTGTTAAAGTTGTCAAAAATAGGAACCATTTAAAACAGACAAAACAAGTACAGTGATTGATGTTATGTGTGTCATAATTTTCCAAATTTTAATTTTCCGATCAATTTAAGTTTTGAATTTTGAGTTTGATAAGCCGCGGCACTCGCTCCAAATTTGTGACTCACCCCATAATAGGTGTTGCACCACCGTCTAGATAAAATGTTCCCCTGCCGGTAGTAACTGGGACGGCGGTGGGGGAGGAGGTTGACATATTGATGTTCAGATGTCAAGAGAGGCCGGAGATATCAAGTGAGATTAGATGTCGAGAGAGATCAGATGTTAAGAGATGTCAGATTTATCAAGGTTGAAGGGAGTGGGGCCTCCACCAGGAGAGGATTATACTTGACCTAGTTACACAAGCTGAGATTAACTAATTATGGTTTGTCTTGCCTTTAGGAATAATGCATCAAACAAGTTTGTTTTGGGCAGCTGTAGACCCCTGCTGCAGAGGGGACAGGTTTGCTGTACACTGAAACGAGAGCACACAAGGAACGGCAATCAAATTACTGGATCGATGTTATGAATAATGGAGCCTAGATAGAAGTATCAGACGATACAACACACACAATACATACAAACACGCGTGGCATAGAATATGGGGTATAGGCTCACAGAACAGTGGATGGGAGGTGCTAACTACATTGATCGTACATTGATTGTATATTTCTAATATTCTGGACGACAGTCAGACACACAAACACACACAAATTCAAAAGGAGTAACGAATATACTGTGTGGCAAGTATAGGAAGTGAATGTAGTGAGATGCACCTAACGTCCGATTTTTAGCCTTAACTATCCATAGGAACATGTCCAAATATGGCCTCAAAGTCGAAAAAAAGTAAAATGGTCTCAAACAAAAAATTGAGCACCATTTCAAAAATCACTGCTTGGTATCCTCTACAAATCCCCGAATTTTTGGCTTTCTAGCCCTAAAATTAAAATTTAGGACCCTTAAAAACCGCTATTTCGGGTCATCTTTTTTCCGACTTTGAGGGGCTGTAGCAAAAATATGAATTCGAGTTAAGGGCTAAAATTGCATATTTGAGGTCCCCTTGGTATGCCCAACAACCCCATATGGTGGGCTAAGCGGGCACTCGACAAAAATTTCGCCGAGGTGTACCCTTAAACAGCTTAATATTAATATGGTGACTTTTGTTGAATCAACTAACAGGGCCCTCGGTAATTTTGTGACTAAATAGGTTAAACGAACAAACACACGAGAATTCAACAAACTAACAAACAGCCCTGCACAGTACTCACCTATCTGATATTGTCTCGAATTCATCCCCGGCTATCACATTAGGCTCCTCGTCGTCACTGCGGGAGAAACACGTGTTAAACCCGGGCGGGGGAGGGGGAAGACACGTGTTAAACCGGGAGGGAGAGGGGGAAGACACGTGTTAAACCGGGAGGGAGAGGGACATACACATGTTGTCAATGAACTGTTTGAGACAAACAAAATACTATCTAACAGACAAAATAAGTACAGTGAGTGATGTGTGTCATAAGTTTCTAAATTTTAATTTTCCGATCAATTTACGCGACGACAAGTTTTAAGTTTTGAATTTGATATGCCGCGGCACTTGTTCCAAATTTGTGACTCACCCCATAATAGGTGTTGCACCACCGTCTAGATAAAATGTTGACCTGCCGGTAGTAACCAGGACGGCGGTGGGGGAGGATGTTGACATATTGATGTTCAGATGTCAAGAGAGGCCGGAGATATCAAGTGAGATTAGATATCAGATGTCGAGAGAGATCAGATGTTAAGAGATGTCAGATTTATCAAGGTTGAAGGGAGTGTGGCCTCCACCAGGAGTGTATACTTGACCTAGATACACAAGCTATATTAACTAATTATGGTTTGTCTTGCCTTTAGGAATAATGCATCAAACAAGGTTATTTTGGGCAGCTGTAGACCCCTGCTGCAGAGGGGACAGGTTTGCTGTACACTGAAACGAGAGCACACAAGGAACGGCAATCAAATTACTGGATCGATGTAATGAATAATGGAGCCTAGATAGAAGTATCAGACGATACAACACACACAATACATACAAACACGCGTGGCATAGAATATGGGGTATAGGCTCACAGAACAGTGGATGGGAGGTGCTAACTACATTGATCGTACATTGATTGTATATTTCTAATATTCTGGACGACAGTCAGACACACAAACACACACAAATTCAAAAGGAGTAACGAATATACTGTGTGGCAAGTATAGGAAGTGAATGTAGTGAGGACAAATGTGATTTTATGAAGGAGCAGGTGAGTTTGTGAAGGAGCAAGAGAGAGGATGTGAACACATGGAGGAGCACCCGAATGAAATCATGAGAATTTTAGAACTCAATAATGAAATCATGGGTAATGAAGGGAACCACATAAAGTGAGAAGATAAGAGATCACAGTCTGAGAAAAAGTATAACATTATGGGGGCATTATGTAATTGTATTAGGTCATTACTTTCGACGCAAGTGTCACTACATGATGTCTCGATTAAATAGCTCTACATTCAAGAACACTCACTACACGGCACATAAGATACAACTAAAAACAGTAGGATCACTCACTATAACACAACGCCTCACAACACTCAGACTACTGATCTCAACTTCTTTCAAGTTGCATATCAAAAAAATTATTATTAATTTTAAATTTTAAATGCCCGGTCACCATACTATTCACAAGGACGAATCTTCGAGACTCTTTGAGAGAGTGACAGTCATACAATGAGCGTATATCTTTCTTTTATTCGCAATCTCTCTCTCTCTCTCTCGCTCTCTCAAGCAATGTGCAATAAAGACAGCCCGAGAGAAGGCAATTAATGAACCGTCATTACGCTAAATGGACGGAGAGATCTTAGCTCCCAGACTTCCTTTTTCTCTGACTCTCTCTCTCTCTCTCTGACTCTCTCTCTCTCTCTCTCTCATCAGCACATGTACCATTCATTATGACTGTGTAAAAGAAGATGGGGTCTGTTCTTAGGTATGTATCGCCATGAAATGGGATTGGACCACGATAGCATGATTGGTACCTCTCGGTACCAATATCTTCTCATTGTAGCTCGCACCTCTCTCAACAAATGTAAATTCGCTTCTATCGGATTCGGTACATGAATAAGCTATATTTCGCTCACCCAAAAGTATACAAAATGTAGAACTAGCCACATAAGTGCTAAGTAGTTGAACGAGCCACACAAGTACTAAGTTCTAGCATGGAATATTACGAGTAGTGGGTGTACGGAAACAAGGCGGGTAACGTGTGTGTGGTGTACATTCTAGAAGATAAACATACAGAGATGAAGAGAGATGGGAGAGAAAGAGATAGATGAGGAGAGATGATAGAGATAGAGAGAGACAGAGCGAATAATTTATGTAAGAAAGAAAAGAAAGAAAGCTTTATAAACAGCGATTTAATGACTATAGAAGGTGAATAATTAATAAATATAGCCATCTGCCATGGACATAATCACATTGAACAAAATGGAGGAAAAATGAAGATGGGATTTAAAATAACTAAAATACAACTAAAGATATGTACACTGAAACGAGAGCACACAAGGAACGGCAATCAAATTACTGGATCGATGTAATGAATAATGGAGCCTAGATAGAAGTATCAGACGATACAACACACACAATACATACAAACACGCGTGGCATAGAATATGGGGTATAGGCTCACAGAACAGTGGATGGGAGGTGCTAACTACATTGATCGTACATTGATTGTATATTTCTAATATTCTGGACGACAGTCAGACACACAAACACACACAAATTCAAAAGGAGTAACGAATATACTGTGCACAGCTGTGTGGCAAGTATAGGAAGTGAATGTAGTGAGGACAAAATATGTGATTTTATGAAGGAGCAGGTGAGTTTGTGAAGGAGCAAGAGAGAGGATGTGAACACATGGAGGAGCACCCGAATGAAATCATGAGAATTTTAGAACTCAATAATGAAATCATGGGTAATGAAGGGAACCACATAAAGTGAGAAGATAAGAGATCACAGTCTGAGAAAAAGTATAACATTATGGGGGCATTATGTAATTGTATTAGGTCATTACTTTCGACGCAAGTGTCACTACATGATGTCTCGATTAAATAGCTCTACATTCAAGAACACTCACTACACGGCACATAAGATACAACTAAAAACAGTAGGATCACTCACTATAACACAACGCCTCACAACACTCAGACTACTGATCTCAACTTCTTTCAAGTTGCATATCAAAAAAATTATTATTAATTTTAAATTTTAAATGCCCGGTCACCATACTATTCACAAGGACGAATCTTCGAGACTCTTTGAGAGAGTGACAGTCATACAATGAGCGTATATCTTTCTTTTATTCGCAATCTCTCTCTCTCTCTCTCGCTCTCTCAAGCAATGTGCAATAAAGACAGCCCGAGAGAAGGCAATTAATGAACCGTCATTACGCTAAATGGACGGAGAGATCTTAGCTCCCAGACTTCCTTTTTCTCTGACTCTCTCTCTCTCTCTCTGACTCTCTCTCTCTCTCTCTGACTCTCTCTCTCTCTCTCTGACTCTCTCTCTCTCTCTCTGACTCTCTCTCTCTCTCTCTGACTCTCTCTCTCTCTCTCTGACTCTCTCTCTCTCTCTCTGACTCTCTCTCTCTCTCTCTGACTCTCTCTCTCTCTCTCTGACTCTCTCTCTCTCTCTCTGACTCTCTCTCTCTCTCTCTCTCATCAGCACATGTACCATTCATTATGACTGTGTAAAAGAAGATGGGGTCTGTTCTTAGGTATGTATCGCCATGAAATGGGATTGGACCACGATAGCATGATTGGTACCTCTCGGTACCAATATCTTCTCATTGTAGCTCGCACCTCTCTCAACAAATGTAAATTCGCTTCTATCGGATTCGGTACATGAATAAGCTATATTTCGCTCACCCAAAAGTATACAAAATGTAGAACTAGCCACATAAGTGCTAAGTAGTTGAACGAGCCACACAAGTACTAAGTTCTAGCATGGAATATTACGAGTAGTGGGTGTACGGAAACAAGGCGGGTAACGTGTGTGTGGTGTACATTCTAGAAGATAAACATACAGAGATGAAGAGAGATGGGAGAGAAAGAGATAGATGAGGAGAGATGATAGAGATAGAGAGAGACAGAGCGAATAATTTATGTAAGAAAGAAAAGAAAGAAAGCTTTATAAACAGCGATTTAATGACTATAGAAGGTGAATAATTAATAAATATAGCCATCTGCCATGGACATAATCACGTTGAACAAAATGGAGAAAAAATTAAGATGAGATTTAAAATAACTAAAATACAACTAAAGATATAGATAAAAGAGGAAGCGAGATAGAGAGATAGAGAGAGATCATCTCTCCCTTTCTCTCTTTATTTCTCACTCTCCGTCACACCATCTCTTTCCTTACGCTATATTATAAGCGGTTGCTGCCACAGTGTAGCCACACATCTGCAGTGAACAATGGACCTCTTAGCTCTTAGACAGTAACATAGAGTTCACTAGTACACTCACGCACAGTAGCTACAGTGTATAGACTATACTTTGTGTGATCGTGAGATGAGTATTTGTGCTGCTATAATATTACTACAAATTATATAGTCACAATTCAATAAAAACTCAAGGCCAATGCTCTGACAGCTCAAAGCCACACTCCTCCTAAATCCTTATTTCCTAACGGGGCTGGGACAGCCTCGCTGAAAAAGAGACAAGCTGGGAAAGAAACGCGTAGAAAGCTAGGAGAACTGAAAGGTGTGTACGTACATGCATGAATCATGCAGCATGATTGTGTCACGCAGCCGGAATAAATTATTCAGGAATATATAAACTGGTCTATCATTTTTAAAACACACACAAACACACAGGCACACACACACGTGTGACCTGTGTGCCTCAGGTACCCCTGTTATTTCTGTTTCTGTCTCTAACTAACAAGAGAGATCTGGCTGTAACATGCCGGCGGTATATTCACTGAAGCAGAGGATTTAAATAACTCAACATACATGCGTATCTAGAGAGACGTATCTAGAGAGATATGGACTCGATAGAAGAAGAAGTGGACTGTTATACAAATTAGAGCTACACAAGAAAAAGAGCGTTATAGAGAGCAATATAAAAAGTACAAAGTATGGAGAAATTATGGAAACTAGAAAGTAGGAAAAGCAGAACTACACACAAAATCCTATGAAACGCCCACACACAATGTTTGACTGTGTGTCTGTCTGTCTTACCGTGTAAACATAGAACTTTTCAGAGGTCAACTGAATTTCCACGGTAAAACGAAGACTTGCTCACACATCCGGCCCTGATATAGGCTATTACGATAGTTGTTCGGTGGTCCACGCAGTTCCATCAACGTAACGTTTGTTTCATATTTGATATTATGTGAAAAGGTAAAAAGAAAGATAAAGGAGAGATATAAAGAGAAAAAGAGATAGAGAAACATAATAGGGAGAGATAGAGAGAAACATGCAGTTTCTGGCTCTGAAAATTGCGTATACAAGACATGTTTCGAAAGCTCACGTAAATCGAATTATAATGTTTACCGCAAAAGGCATATTGGTGGAACTATGCCAGTATACATACGAGTTGTTTATAATTACTGTACTTAATTGATGAAATTCGAGTTTAATTTTGGGTCCTGCTATTAATGAAAAATAATTTCCCCAAATTTTTCGAAATCCGGAAAAAAGTGTTCCGGCGCCGGGAATCGAACCGCCCAGAACACCCACTCTCGGACAGATGCTAACCCCTACACCACGTCGGAAATGTTAACATTACATTTCAAGCTAATTTATACCTGAACAAACTATCAATAACATCACTTTCCCCACTGCTCCCATGAAACTGCTCGATGGTGATCTCAGTAACAGAGGAGGTGTGATACAAGACCCGGTCGAGGGCTACATGAGCTGATCGTCTCAGGGAGTTGTCGACATCTCCGAGGGACCGGCGGAGTGAGGTCCGTATCCGACCCGCAAACTGCGGGATCTTGTCCTGTACCACTATAACTGGATGTATGTAATGGGGTAAATAACAAGGGTAATTATAATAATTTGTCAATTACATAAATGTAATTGACAAAGATAATTACTATTATGATACAATCTAGACAATTTGATATTTGGCACAAAAAGTAACGAAAAACTGTACAAAGCTAGAATGGATCTAACGCCCTAATGAAAAAAGGGGCTGCAATCTTGAAAAGAAAGCAATCTAATAGATTCAATGTGTTGCAAAATATAGTGTTGCAATATTGGGCATTTCTTGAGAGATCTGGCTGTAACATGCCGGCGGTATATTCACTGAAGCAGAGGATTTAAATAACTCAACATACATGCGTATCTAGAGAGACGTATCTAGAGAGATATGGACTCGATAGAAGAAGAAGTGGACTGTTATACAAATTAGAGCTACACAAGAAAAAGAGCGTTATAGAGAGCAATATAAAAAGTACAAAGTATGGAGAAATTATGGAAACTAGAAAGTAGGAAAAGCAGAACTACACACAAAATCCTATGAAACGCCCACACACAAACAAACTGACACACAGACAGACAGAATGGCACATTTGTATCTTGAAAAGTGAGGTCAACTGAATTTCCACGGTAAAACGAAGACTTGCTCACACATCCGGCCCTGATATAGGCTATTACGATAGTTGTTCGGTGGTCCACGCAGTTCCATCAACGTAACGTTTGTTTCATATTTGATATTATGTGAAAAGGTAAAAAGAAAGATAAAGGAGAGATATAAAGAGAAAAAGAGATAGAGAAACATAATAGGGAGAGATAGAGAGAAACATGCAGTTTCTGGCTCTGAAAATTGCGTATACAAGACATGTTTCGAAAGCTCACGTAAATCGAATTATAATGTTTACCGCAAAAGGCATATTGGTGGAACTATGCCAGTATACATACGAGTTGTTTATAATTACTGTACTTAATTGATGAAATTCGAGTTTAATTTTGGGTCCTGCTATTAATGAAAAATAATTTCCCCAAATTTTTCGAAATCCGGAAAAAAGTGTTCCGGCGCCGGGAATCGAACCCGGGTCTTGTGGGTGAGAGCCACAGATGCTAACCCCTACACCACGTCGGAAATGTTAACATTACATTTCAAGCTAATTTATACCTGAACAAACTATCAATAACATCACTTTCCCCACTGCTCCCATGAAACTGCTCGATGGTGATCTCAGTAACAGAGGAGGTGTGATACAAGACCCGGTCGAGGGCTACATGAGCTGATCGTCTCAGGGAGTTGTCGACATCTCCGAGGGACCGGCGGAGTGAGGTCCGTATCCGACCCGCAAACTGCGGGATCTTGTCCTGTACCACTATAACTGGATGTATGTAATGGGGTAAATAACAAGGGTAATCATAATAATTTGTCAATTACATAAATGTAATTGACAAAGATAATTACTATTATGATACAATCTAGACAATTTGATATTTGGCACAAAAAGTAACGAAAAACTGTACAAAGCTAGAATGGATCTAACGCCCTAATGAAAAAAGGGGCTGCAATCTTGAAAAGAAAGCAATCTAATAGATTCAATGTGTTGCAAAATATAGTGTTGCAATATTGGGCATTTCTTTTCTCACCCCTTTTCTAATATCTTTTTCTCATTAATGCCTTTGTACGTCTTGAGTAACAATTGTACTGCCCCCTTTATCTAACTCAAAACTTTTAGATATTCCGAAAGATCGATACTATCTCCATCGAATTTCGTAACAGGAATGGCGTTAAGATAGTCTAGGTGTATGAAAATATTCCATCTATAGATGTGTACATATCAGTTGATTTATACCGAATTCCCTCACAGAATAAGATATACCAAGTGTGGTGTGAGACACACAGCATATCAGATGTGAATTGTACAATACCCCAAGATCTACCCATATAGACAGGTTCAATACAAACTATACCCCTCTGCAGTCTGCTCCCTCGAGAGCGGGATCAGGCAATCACGAAATAACCTTCCCATGCTCACCCAGATCAAGACAATCGACAATAACGCTCTATGGGTCTGATTTCTATAGAGAACAAAGCGAGAGAAATATTAATTTGGAGTGGTGCGAGGGACTACAGGCAGGTGTATCTAACTCTGTATATATGAGAGAGTGGTGTAAACATAATGAAAGGGGGGAGTGTGGAGTGTGTGTTGCCAGATGGAGCGCCATACGCATGAAGATAGAGATAAAAACTGAGAGAGATGAGAGAGAGAGAGAGAGAGAGAGAGAGAGAAAGAGAGAAAGAGAGAGGGAATGAAGGAGAGATAGAGAGAGCGACATGTGACGTACCCTCACTGCACAGTCGTGTGGTAATAGAGACTGATACAAAGAGTTAAGGGAGAGAGAACAAGAGAGGGAGAAAGAGAGAAAAAATGGAGAGACGAAAAAGACCACCTGGATAATAAATTGAAGTAAAAATCTGAATTCTGAAAAGAAAGAATATAGCAAATTCGTATTGTCAGATTATCGTTTTACTGCATTATGGGGGCCAAAGAGAGAAATAGAGTTGGCAAATTAAACTTTCACCAGCTGCTGCACAGCTGTGGTTTCAGCAATAACGGGGTTATAGCCAAGGTGATAATTTAACTTATATATGTATAGACTTCCGATTGATATCTTTATATCGACCAATTAAATTCCAGCTTTAAAATCTTTAGGAAAAGTCTTTGCCGAGCAGCTAAAACCATCTAAAAGGCTAGAGTGAGAGAAGTAAATCCCGTCAGGGGATGGCGGTGAGAATGAACACGAGACGGCGGAGAGAGAGAGAGAGAGAGAGAAAGAGAGAAAGAGAGAGAGAGAGAGAGAGAGAAAGAGAGAGAAAGAGAGAGAGATGGATCAAAGAGATAGAAAAGTATCAGGGCCAGCTGAAAAAGATCGTTTATCCTGGCAGGTGCGTTACTTCTCCTCTCCAGTTATAGGGGGTAGGTATCGATCAGTGGTAGCAGGTGCTCAGTCGTATTGATAACCCCGGTATTACACATAAACGTGAAAATATAAGTTCAAGAGTACCCGATGGAATATTACTATGCGGCTTTTTACTAACTGAAATTTGATTACCTGCTAATTGAAATACATAGTCGACGTGGAACAGGACACAGTTTTACGCAATTTGAAATGCTGATATTATTTTTATGTTCTAACGGGGCGCGTGAACTGTAGTCATAACTTGGCAAGCATTATATATGACATGTGTAATAAAGTTGCGGTTCTACGCTGTTAATTTTCACATAACGTCTATGGTATAATTATTGTAAGTTTCACCGTGACGTATATTTGTACGGAGTTTTACATTTATGATGTTTGCATAATTTATGAGAAAGTACTTTTGTAGCGCGGCTGCGTGATGCATATGATAATTGGTACACATAAAACGTGTCACATTACTGGCGGCTAGAAATCATGGTGGCTTGGAAGTTGGAACGTATTCTATTGTTGGTTTAACTGAACCAATAAGTTGACCAATCGGCTGTTTTTGAGTCGCATATGAATAGTATCTATTATTGGTGGCTTGGTATATATCATATCTCTTACCTGTGAAGGCTACTGGGTGCGGAGAGGTTAGTAAGTGCGGGATACCGTATCAAGTACCCATCCGTCTCGACACTACTCCGTCTAGATCTCACCCTGGTCACAGGAGGACTGCTCCTGGGTGAGGGGGTAGCCCGGGGTGTTCCGGAGGGGCTAACCCTGGGTGATGATCGGGTCACGTAAGGTATGGGGCTGGACCCACTCCGAGCAGGCCTTACAGCGGGTTTAGTGGAGGGAGCTGGCCTTATTATAATGGTAGTTGGAGTAGGTTTCAACGTTGGAGATGAAGAGGATTTGGAAAAAGTACCAGGAGAACCTCTCGGAGATGCTGTTCCACTTTTGTTGATGGTCCCACTGGGTGCAACACTACTGAAGGTCTTGTTCCCACTAGGTAGCAAGGGCGCTGGAGGTGGATTAAGCGCTTGGATATTAACGTAATACCCCGACTTGATGCCAGATATGGCCATGTTTTGTACAGACTTCATATCTGAATCGGGAGAGATGGATATATACGACAGGAACCGACCGAAACAACTAAACAACCAATCAGAACTCGTTATTTAGGTCACGTGACTGGTTATCAGCCAATCAGGGACCAGTATTTCCTGATTCGGTCGATTCCTGATGTGTACGAATATTACAACGATGACAAGGTAGTTTCAACAACAGGGAGGTTGTGTCACAAGTAAAAGACTGACACACCTCAAGAGAGAGAGAGGACTGTGTGTTATCTTGAAATAGGAGAATCACATACCCCAACTCATATTTCAACACTAGCTTCAATCCACCAAATATATATTATATAAGCTGCCTGCTATATATATCTCTCTCTACGCATCTCCTTAACTCATCAGTCGTCTCCCTGTGTGTGTGTGTGTGTGTGAGACATGTGTACTAGCTCTCTTAGTACACACACTCTCTTATTAGTCACACTCCCACATTCTCTCAACCTCTCACACGTCACGCCTCTTCATAGTTATTAAAGTAGTCTCTCTCTCTCTCTCTCTCTC
>AVPN01000501.1:15955-30607 GCA_000695325.1 Pleurobrachia bachei | reverse complement strand
CCTCCCACAATGGCAAAGTGAAGGGCCGTCTTACCTTGCACTTTTCCACAAGAAACTTCACCACGTTGAGATGACCTCCCACAATGGCAAAGTGAAGGGCAGTTCTCCCGTCATAATCCTTCCAGTTAAAGTTAATCTTCAACTCGTAATATCTGCAAACAATGGTTAAAGTTAATCTTCAACTCGTGATATCTGCAAACAATAGGGTCAATGGTCATTTCCAGTTAAAGTTGATCTTCAACTCGTAATATCTGGAAACAATATGGTCATTGGTCATGATACCTTGTTACTCAGGGCGGATTCCACGTGTGGTATTTCCGAACTAAAACATACCAAAAGGCAAAATATGATAGATCAGATGCAGTATCTTTGAATAGTTGCCAAGTTCTAAACATACATTCGTGATGGAAGTGTAAGCTGTAAGTTGATAACATAAATCGTAAGTTAAATAAGTTACCTAATTAGTAGGGGAAGATCTCCTTTCTTTGCTGCAATCAGTAAATTCACCACTTGTACCTAGACATATGAAACAAATGAGTGGATACCCAATACGTTGATAAGAGGAACAGACGACCTATTATTTTCTTAGTTGTAAACTTGAGAAATGACAGGAACCAGCCGACTGATGTTTATTTTTGTTTACCTAACTGACTCACCTCTTTAGTCTCATGTGTTGAGTTCCTGATAGTCGGATCCTGCTTCGTGTGGGGCATGTGCACCAGATTATCAAAGTTGTGAAATGCAAACTGCTCCACGAGCTTCCTACTGAATGCCACACCTCTAACACTGTTCCCCGCTCTATCGAGGAGGTAGACGGTAAATGTTAACCAGATCTGAGAAAAAACTTACGTGCAAAACCACGTTTTTGTCCATAACTCAGCCATTTCTTGACCAATTTGCAAAATCGCCTACCTGTCGAGAAGGGGTGACCACACCACCACACCCATTACATCTGGTATTACTATCATGATACTGCCAGATATGGAGGATCGAGCAGGGAGACCCACCTCAAAGGACCACTGACCTATGGTGATGTGGTTGTTTATTAGAGAGATGAAGTGGACAGCTGCTACAAGACTGTTATTGCTTGCAGGACCTCTCTAACAATAATTATATTATAATGTTACCATGAAGTGGAGAGCTGCTGACTGCTCCCTTTCCTGCAATTATCGAGCATGTAAAATTACAGATGAATAAAGGACGAATATGAAAGCAGTTATAAATGGGTGATGGCCTGGCTACACTTAATAAATGATATGGGGTGTGCCAGAGATTATGCTGGTAAGGGGTGTCCTTTGCTCTTATATTTATAAAGTCATGGTCCCTGATTTATCGGGATGCTCGGGGAAAGGGATCTGAGCCCCCGACTGCATTATCATTTGTGCCCTCTTACCGGAGCTGCTGGCAACTCCACAAGAATGTAGGAGAGATAGCGTATTCCTCACTGCATCTGGTGTAAAGATAGCCTCCGCAGTAAAAGGACAGATCCCTCCATTAGCCAGTGTTGCAGCCATAGTAGCGGCAGAGTCTGTAGTACATTGGATAGCGCAGAGCTGTAGGGGAAGAGCTGTAAGTGGCGACCGCGGTCTGCGGTAAACACTAGCAATAATGGAGGATTTATGTCCAAAATAATCTCCACAAAAAGTGTGCTAGTCCTTACCTGTAGAAAGAGGTCAATAGTTTGTTTCACGTTAGTATTTGGCGGGAAGACATCATGTGCCATCAGATAGTAAGCTATTGCATGTATCTCATCTGCTGCCATCTTCTCTGATAGGTAATTAGCATTGGAGAAATCAACTCCCTCAAAAGCAGCCAGCCGCTGGATATTCTCCATCAGGTAATCAAACCGTAGATAGGTAATGAGCATTGGAGAAATCCACCCCCTCAAAAGCAGCCAGCCGCTGGATATTCTCCATCAGGTAATCAAACCGGTCAGGGAGGGAATACTTGGGTTTCAGGAGAGACAATACAGTCAACCCTCCTGGTTCTATCATTGCATTATGTGGTTTATCATCCCGATCCAGGACTAGTGTATTATCATCACCTCCAAGGGGTTCCTTACCCACATACCCATGGACGGTCTCCTCCCCACATTCGCTGATAGCCAGGGCATAAACCAGGACATCACGGAGGGATTGGAGGGAGAAGATGTGGTGGTGGTGCCCGAAACTAACCCGCTGCCCGTCCACTGTGCAGATACTCACCGCCCATTTGTCACCGGGAACCCGGGCTAGCTGGTGGATGTGGTCAGATACAGCCCCGGTTGTGATGGATTTACATTCTTGGTACAGCTCTCTGATGGTGGTGGAGAAGGAGCCGAAATCAGGGATTATTAGTTGATCTGAGAGGGCTTGGTTGATCAGGCTCGCACTGGGCCGGCATATCTGCTCAAACTCCTCTATTGGGAGAGATTTTAGAATGGGGATCTTGTCTGTATCTGTCACGGATCTCTCCGCGGTTAGGGCATCAAGGAGGACAGAGAATCGGGGGTCTTTAAACACATTGATGCCAGTTTTGTCTAAACTAGAGATGAACTTCCGAACATTCACCTTGTTACCGTCCACAAAACTATCCAGATGGGCTTTATCAATACCCGCGTGAGGGTAATCTATAGTCTTCTGGTCAAGTTGTTCCTGGTACCTCTTTAGCGGACTTTTGTAGGAATCCTTCCTCACTCCTGATCCCTGGAGGTCACTTGGGGGTACTTCCAGACAGTGAAACTCTACTGGGAGGGAGTGAACACTTCGCTCGTCATCTGCATCTGCATACTGATAGTCCAACTGTGATCTTCCACCTCCCCTCGCAGGAAGAGAGTTGTCTTGAAGCAGCTGGCCAGCGCTGAACACGGAGAAGTCGCTCCGTGACTCGGTATCATATCCCTGGTCCGAGTGGTGATCTACTAACATGTCCGGAACATTGGGGTGGTTGTTGTTGCTTCTACGTTCCAGTAAATGAGCCACGTGGTTGCTGTTGCTTTCCAGTACTGGATTGTTGTTCTGGCGCAGGTCGCTTCCTATTTTGTACTCCCATGATGAGGAGTTGATCATTATTGGGCCGGTATAGTATTTCAACTCCTAAAACTGCTGTGCCAGGGACCGTGCTGCTCAGAGCAGAACGGTGGAACAAGAGAGCTGATCAATATATGAATTGGAAATGAACTGGATATTGATCTCCGGTCACAAGGTAGAGAGGGGGTGATCTAGATGACAACTATATATTGTGATTAGATATACTGGAGCAGATGAGAAATTGGATGGAGAGAGATCGGGGCGTTGACTATGGTGAAGCGATAAGTTTTCGGTGATGAGAGAGAGCCGAGAGAGCAGTTTTCTGTCTCAATATTCTCAGCTCGCATGCATGAGTGGCAAATTGATGTGGGTTTCCCATGGTGTTCTATCACTACAAGACGTCGAGTTGGAAGAAAACAATTCAATCTAGTAATCTGTCAAAAAGTGTCGACATTGGGAGAATAAGAGTGAGATTTATGAAAAGAGAGCTGAGGGAGTGGTAAGTGACATATTGTTATCGATATTATTCAAATAAATTCAAAACAATTGATAAGTGGTATACTTGAAAAAGTTAACGGTTAGTAATTTCAATATTACAACTGCAGACATTTAAAATCTACAGAAATAAATCGGCTAATAATAATTGTTTGATTTGTTATAATATTACCTAGTTTCATTGCATGCAGTTAACTGCAGTTACACCCTTATATAGGGTCTATAGATAGACTGTGTACGAGTGTTCAAGATATATACTATGTAGTTCAAGGGACCCACAAACATTTAGCATTCAATTTATGTTACACTCGTCTCCTGATAATCCACTCGTCACAGCTTGTACTGTACATCTCCTAGCACTGACTAATGACTACTGAACGGTGTCTCACTTCGTCTCCTAGTACTGAATGGTGCAGCTCACTCCTAGTACTGTACGGTGGCCTGCTCAATAAGCGTACACCCCCTCAACCCTCCCCTCTTCTCCAAATAGTCTCTGACATCTGCGAAGTCATACCTCACAGCCTCATCCAGTGGAGTACTATTCCACCTATCGAGAGGATTCACACTCGCCCTTCCCTTGGCCAACAGAAACTTCACCACATTCAAATGTCCGTTACACACTGCCAGATGTAGCGCTGTTCTGTTATCATAATCTGCCATGTTGAAATCAACCCCGATCTCAATGTACCGAGTGAGTAGGACCATATCATTGTTACTCGCGGCACTCAGCATGTTATTTATCTGCATTTCACGCGTTTCCTGTCTGATCTGAAGTCTCGGGTCTATCTTCTTAACCGATCCCTGGACGGTATCAAACTGGTGGAAAGAGAACTTCTCGATCAACTTCTTGGCGAACAAGATTCCTTTGTAGCTGTTACCGAGCTCGTCAAGGGGTGGTGACCAGGCACAGATGCCCATGACGCCGGGGATAACAATGAAGATGGAGCCTGCCACACCGGATTTAGCTGGCAGACCCACCTCAAACGACCATTCTCCTGAGTAGTCGTACATTCCACAGGAATACATGAGGGAGAGGGTATTCCGGACAGCATCAGCCGTTACACAGACTTCTTTTGTTGTTGGGCAGACGCCACCGTTTGCTAGTGTTGCACTGATCACAGCAGCTGAGTCGGCTGTGGCCTCAACAGAACACAGTTGGAAGTAGAGGTCCAGGGTTTCATGGAGGTTTGTGCCTTCTGGGAAGACTTAGTAACCGATGGCAAAGTTACGGTCTGCCTCCGACTTCTCAGACAGGAAGGTTGCGTTGCTAAATCCAATGAATTCTCCTCCTGCCATCTTTTTGTATTCTTCTGTTGTGTAGTCGAACCTGTCTGCCAGACTCCACTCTTTCTTGATGACGCTACAACAACTAATCGCTCCAGGATTGATCATGGGATTGTGGGGGAGACCGTTCTTGTCCAGGCCGATCTGGTTGAAGCCAACTCCACTAGGCTCCTTTCCAAGGTGCCTATGGACCAAGTCAGGTCCGTGCTCAGCAACATTAATGGCATAATTTAGCGCCTTACTGCAACTCTGGATACAGAACGGAACATCAGTGTCGCCTATGGAGAACTTCTGTCCATCAATCGTACAGATAGAGATACCCCAGTAGTTTGGGTTGACTCTCGACAGTTGGGGGATATAATCTGCATTTTTTCCACCCTTCACCTCCTTCAGATCATCATATATCTGCTTGATCTCCTTGGCAAATGCGGGGAAATCTGGAATGACAAGGTTGGAACTCAGGGCCTGGTTGAGAATGAAAACACAATCCTTCGCCGCGGTTTTAAACTCCTCCTTGGTGACAAACTTCTTTACCCCGATCTCACTCTGAATGAAAAGTCCGTTTGGGTCAACTGACAGTTTCAGCATCATGCTCTCCAGTCTAATATCACTGAACGGTTTGATACCATTCCGTTTTAGTTGAGCGAGGACCTTGTGAACCATGATTTTCCCATCATCATCTTGGAAGAGACTCAGCAGCGACTCACTGATATCAGTAGTGTCATCAGCATGAGAGTGAAGGGAGAGTCCTGCGAGCCCATCTATGACCTGGGTCTCAAGCGATGGGCTTACTTTAAAATCCGGTATGGATCCAGTCTTTACGTCACCATTGTGGACAGACGGACGGGTCTCTGTTTGCATTGGAACTATAGTGGGGTAGTGTGGGTTAGTGTTTGCATTGGAATTACAATGGGGGGTAGGGAATGAGGTTAGTGATAATGGACGGGTCTCTATTTGGATTTATCTAAAGGGTAGGGAATGGGGTTAGTTATAATGGACGAGACTGGGTTTAAGTTTGAAGTTTGAACTACCGGGGCTTCTGACGTTTCAAGAAATAAGAAACTAAACAAGTCAATAGTGGAAGGAACGAGGTATGTTTAGGTAGAGCTAAAATATTTTAGAACAAGGAGTCATGAGAAATTCAGCTAGAAAGTAAGAAAAAGATGAGAGATGTACAATGAGAAAGTTAGGTTGTCGATGTGTGATTTCAATAAATGGTTTGAGAATGGTTTATGAATGGATTCTCATTTTCACACTAGCATCTAGTCATAGAATTCAACTAAACGTAGCTTAAGAAGAATGTTGTCAGCAGATTATACATAATATCCCACAGGCCGCATGCACGAAACAGGTCCGGATTCAAGCATTGATCTTTCCATGCATTTTCCATGCTTCCTCAGATGATTTAAAAACTAAAAAAGTTTGTCAGAATACATCACATCAAGTTTCTAAATTTGTTCTAATCAGGTTTGAATTCATTATATTGCGATTTAGTTGTTCTCAATATTGGACAGCTGCTTCAATGACCAACTCCGCCCCACACTTCCCGCCTCTCTTCTTCAGATAACTAATCACCTCATTCTCATTACTCTCCTTCGCATCATCCAAGGGTGTAGCGTTCATCCGATCAATCGGGTTAACCTTCACCTTGGCCTTATCTATCAGGAACTTGACGACTTGTAGGTTACCGGCAGCAGACGCCAGGTGAAGTGGGGTCCTCTGGTCATAGTCAGACATGTTGAAGTCAATTCCTATCTCAAAGTATTTGGTGAGGAGGACCATGTCATTGTTGTTTGCCGCGGAGATGAGATTTAGACCCCGATCTCACTCTGAATGAACAGTCCGTTTGGGTCGACTGAGAGTTTGAGCATCATGCTCTCCAATCTGATATCACTGAAAGGTTTGATCCCATTCCGTTTTAGTTGTGCGAGGACCTTGTGAACCATGATCTTCCCATCGTCGTCTTGGAACAGGCTCAGCAGAGACTCACTTATATCTGTAGTGTCATCAGCATGGGAGTGAAGGGAGAGTCCTGCGAGCCCATCAATGACCTGGGTCTCAAGCGATGGGCTTACTTTAAAATCCGGTATGGATCCAGTCTTTACGTCACCATTGTGGACAGACGGACGGGTCTCTGTTTGCATTGGAACTATAGTGGGGTAGTGTGGGTTAGTGTTTGCATTGGAATTACAATGGGGGGTAGGGAATGAGGTTAGTGATAATGGACGGGTCTCTATTTGGATTTATCTAAAGGGTAGGGAATGGGGTTAGTTATAATGGACGAGACTGGGTTTAAGTTTGAAGTTTGAACTACCGGGGCTTCTGACGTTTCAAGAAATAAGAAACTAAACAAGTCACTAGTGGAAGGAACGAGGTATGTTTAGGTAGAGCTGAAATATTTTAGAATAAGGAGTCATGAGAAATTCAGCTAGCAAGTAAGAAAAAGATGAGAGATGTACAATGAGAAAGTTAGGTTGTCGATGTGTGATTTCAATAAATGGTTTGAGAATGGTTTATGAATGGATTCTCATTTTCACACTAGCATCTAGTCATAGAATTCAACTAAACGTAGCTTAAGAAGAATGTTGTCAGCAGATTATACATAATATCCCACAGGCCGCATGCACGAAACAGGTCCGGATTCAAGCATTGATCTTTCCATGCATTTTCCATGCTTCCTCAGATGATTTAAAAACTAAAAAAGTTTGTCAGAATACATCACATCAAGTTTCTAAATTTGTTCTAATCAGGTTTGAATTCATTATATTGCGATTTAGTTGTTCTCAATATTGGACAGCTGCTTCAATGACCAACTCCGCCCCACACTTCCCGCCTCTCTTCTTCAGATAACTAATCACCTCATTCTCATTACTCTCCTTCGCATCATCCAAGGGTGTAGCGTTCATCCGATCAATCGGGTTAACCTTCACCTTGGCTTTATCTATCAGAAACTTTACAACTTGTAGGTTACCGGCAGCTGACGCCAGGTGGAGAGGCGTTCTCTGGTCATAGTCAGACATGTTGAAGTCAATTCCTATCTCAAAGTACTTGGTGAGGAGGACCATGTCATTGTTGTTTGCCGCGGAGATGAGATTTAGGATCTGGATCTCTTTACTCTCGAACCGCTGGTTTCGGCGGGGGTCAATCTTCTCGCTCTCCGACATGAAGATGTCAAAGGGGTGGAAGGAAAACTTATCCACCAGTTTCTTGGCAAACTCAATCCCCTTGAAACTGTTTCCTAGGACGTCAAGGGGCGGTGACCACACACAAATACCCATAACGTCAGGAATGACCATGAAGATAGATCCTGCCACCCCGGATTTAGCAGGGACTCCCACCTCAAAGGACCATTCCCCGGAATAATCGTACATTCCGCAGGAAAACATGAGGGAGAGGGTGTTCCTGACGGCGTCTGGGGTGATACAGACTTCTTTGGTCGTTGGGCAGACGCCACCGTTTGCCAGTGTGGCACTGATCACAGCAGCGGAGTCTTTCAACAGAACAAAGCTGGAAGTAGAGGTCCAGGGTTTCATGGAGGTTTGTACCTTCTGGGAAGACGCCATGCTCTTTGAGATAGTAACCGATGGCGAAGTTACGGTCTGCCTCCGATTTCTCAGACAGGAAAGTGGCATTGCTAAATCCAATAAACTCTCCTCCCGCCATTTGTTTGTACTTCTCTATAGTGTGATCAAACCTGTCTGCCAGACTCCAATCCTTTTTGATGACGCTGCAACAACTGATCGCTCCAGGATTGATCATCGGATTGTGAGGGAGACCGTTCTTGTCCAGGCCAATCTGGTTGAAACCAACTCCACTAGGCTCCTTTCCTAGGTGCCTATGGACCAAGTCAGGTCCGTGCTCGGCTACATTCATGGCGTAGTTTAGTGCTTTACTGCAGGACTGGATACAAAATGGGATCTTTGTATCGCCAATGGAGAACCTCTGACCATCCACCGTACACACAGAGATACCCCAAAAATCTGGGTTAATCCTCGCTAACTGGGGAATGTAATCCGCATTCTTTCCACCCTTCACATCTTTCAGATCTTCGTAAATCTGCTTGATTTCCTGACAGAAACTAGAAAAGTCTGGAATCACCATGTTTGCGGAGAGAGCGGAGTTGAGCACATCCGCACAACAGGCTGAGGCCCGGATAAACTCACTCGTTCCCATCTGTTTCTTCACCCCTATCTCACTGGGGATGGTAAGACCAGCTGGATCAATGGACAAGTTATCCATCATTTCAACGAGTCGTGGGTCTTGGAAGGGCCGGATTCCATTCTTCTTCAGCTGGGCCAAGATCTTGTGAACTAGAACCATATCATCATCAGTTGTGTACAGAGAGAGCAGGTTCTCGTTGAACGTACTAGTGGTCTTGGTACTCTTTGTCGAGAAGTGATCAGCGGTGCTAGAGGTCGTAAAATCAGGGGTGCTGGTAAAACTCCCATGATCCGTGATGGTGAGGTCATCTCTCAGGGTAGTCTTGAGACTCTCAACACCGCTATCATCTGCAATATCGTTGATCTGGATCTTGGGGGTGGAGGTTATCATGGCCATCAGCTGAAACTGGGAGAGGGTACATTTATTGGTAAAGCATATCCAGACCAAGCTCTTGGCAACAAGGTCGGGTAATAACAAGCTGATATGGGGACAGAATCTTTGTGGAATAGGGCAAGGTAAGAAAAGGTAGCATGTGGTTATACTGATGGCAGTTATGTAAATATACGTTAGGCTACACACCAGGGTAAGAGAGAGACCATGCCAGGGAGCATATTGTACAACTAGGATGTATGGAGGTTAGACATAATGTGGGAGCGTTATAGACATTATGTATTGCATGGTAGTAAGCAATTTAGAGACCCACAATCTGACAGCTTGGTCTTCGGAATAATCTAATTCACCCTCGCGTAAGGCTATATAATAATGTAGAAAGGAGCAAAGTTGTGCAATCACCCCAGGATGAATCATCTATTCTTCCGAGGGAGCCAGGAAAGAGGTCCTTAATGATCACCCTCAAAGGCCAAGCCGCTCAGTTCATCCGATCAATCGGGTTAACCTTCACCTTGGCTTTATCTATCAGAAACTTTACAACTTGTAGGTTACCGGCAGCTGACGCCAGGTGGAGAGGCGTTCTCTGGTCATAGTCAGACATGTTGAAGTCAATTCCTATCTCAAAGTACTTGGTGAGGAGGACCATGTCATTGTTGTTTGCCGCGGAGATGAGATTTAGGATCTGGATCTCTTTACTCTCGAACCGCTGGTTTCGGCGGGGGTCAATCTTCTCGCTCTCCGACATGAAGATGTCAAAGGGGTGGAAGGAAAACTTATCCACCAGTTTCTTGGCAAACTCAATCCCCTTGAAACTGTTTCCTAGGACGTCAAGGGGCGGTGACCACACACAAATACCCATAACGTCAGGAATGACCATGAAGATAGATCCTGCCACCCCGGATTTAGCAGGGACTCCCACCTCAAAGGACCATTCCCCGGAATAATCGTACATTCCGCAGGAAAACATGAGGGAGAGGGTGTTCCTGACGGCGTCTGGGGTGATACAGACTTCTTTGGTCATTGGGCAGACGCCACCGTTTGCTAGTGTGGCACTGATCACAGCAGCGGAGTCTGCAGTGGCCTCAACAGAACAAAGCTGGAAGTAGAGGTCCAGGGTTTCATGGAGGTTTGTACCTTCTGGGAAGACGCCATGCTCTTTGAGATAGTAACCGATGGCGAAGTTACGGTCTGCCTCCGATTTCTCAGACAGGAAAGTGGCATTGCTAAATCCAATAAACTCTCCTCCCGCCATTTGTTTGTACTTCTCTATAGTGTGATCAAACCTGTCTGCCAGACTCCAATCCTTTTTGATGACGCTGCAACAACTGATCGCTCCAGGATTGATCATCGGATTGTGAGGGAGACCGTTCTTGTCCAGGCCAATCTGGTTGAAACCAACTCCACTAGGCTCCTTTCCTAGGTGCCTATGGACCAAGTCAGGTCCGTGCTCGGCTACATTCATGGCGTAGTTTAGTGCTTTACTGCAGGACTGGATACAAAATGGGATCTTTGTATCGCCAATGGAGAACCTCTGACCATCCACCGTACACACAGAGATACCCCAAAAATCTGGGTTAATCCTTGCTAACTGGGGAATGTAATCCGCATTCTTTCCACCCTTCACATCTTTCAGATCTTCGTAAATCTGCTTAATTTCCTGACAGAAACTGGAAAAGTCTGGAATTACCATGTTGGCGGAAAGAGCGGAGTTGAGCACATCCGCACAACAGGCTGAGGCCCGGATAAACTCACTCGTTCCCATCTGTTTCTTCACCCCTATCTCACTGGGAATGGTCAGTCCAGCAGGATCGATGGACAAGTTATCCATCATTTCAACGAGTCGTGGGTCTTGGAAGGGCCGGATTCCATTCTTCTTCAGCTGGGCCAAGATCTTGTGAACTAGAACCATATCATCATCAGTTGTGTACAGAGAGAGCAGGTTCTCGTTGAACGTACTAGTGGTCTTGGTACTCTTTGTCGAGAAGTGATCAGGGGTGTTAGAGGTCGTAAAATCAGGTGTGCTGGTGAAACTCCCATGATCCGTGATGGTGAGGTCATCTCTCAGGGTTGTCTTGAGACTCTCAAGACCGCTGTCGTCAGCAATATCGTTGATCTGGATCTTGGGGGTAGAAGTTATCATGGCCATCAGCTGCAGCTGGGAGAGGGTTTTTTTTGGTAATATAAGCTCTTAGCAACAAGGTCGGGTAACAACAGGCTGGAGACAAGCAAGTGGAGACAGAAGCTTTGTGGATTGGGGCAGGGTAAGTTAACCAAGAAGAGGTAGTACGCGGTTACTGGGGGCGGTGGCAGTTATGTAAATATACGTTAGGCTACACACCAGAAAGAGAGAGAGAAAGAGAGAGAGAGGGAGAGATAGAGGGAGAGATAGAGATAGAGAGAGAGACGATGCCAGGGAAAATTGTACAACTAGGATGTATGTGGGTTAGGCACACATAATGTGGGAGCGTTATAGACGTTATGTATACCATGGTAGTAAGCAATTTAGGGACCCACAACTTGACAGCTTGGTCTTCGGAAGAATCTAATTCACCCTCGAATGGGGCTATATAGAAAGAGGCAAAGTTGTGCAATCACCCCAGGATGAATCCTCTATTCAGGGAGAGAGCCAGGAAAGAGGTCCTTAATGATCACCCTCAAAGGCCAAGCCGCTCATCATTTTGACAAATAGATCAAGATATATTTGACCGGTATTGAGTTCATAACGGCGCGTGCTGTATGAGTCAATTGTGTGGTGTAGCAGCAGCAGCAAAAACAAACTAAGAGATCATGGCTGCTGCAGGAAGGAGAAATAGCCGCATATTGTGCTGCGGAGAGAACAGGTCTGTAGTAGCAGTCGGGGGTGGGGGTGACGCGTGATGAAACAGTGTGACACGTCCTGCAGGGAGGAGAGATGATACAGCTCCCAATGCCCCACCCTCTCTCTCTCTCTCTCTCTCTCTCTCTCTCTCTCTCTCTCTTCTTTATCTCTCTGTACAGCCCCCACTGTCTCTCTTTCTCTCTCTGGAAATGTTGGTAGTTGAAGTGAGGAGGTAGCGGTAGTTGGAGGGTAATTCATCTCGCTCGCTGGATCAAAAGATAGGAAGGTGAAACTCGCTCTTCTAGTTCATAACTCCGTCTTCATACCTCTCAAGATTCCGTCTCCTTCAAACAAGAACTGGAACCAGTTACAGTCTGCTGGATATATATGAAGTAACACAGATTCCCATAACGTCAGGGATGACCATGAAGATAGATCCTGCCACACCGGATTTTGCTGGGACTCCCACCTCAAAGGACCATTCCCCGGAATAATCGTACATTCCGCAGGAAAACATGAGGGAGAGGGTGTTCCTGACGGCGTCTGGGGTGATACAGACTTCTTTGGTCATTGGGCAGACGCCACCGTTTGCTAGTGTGGCACTGATCACAGCAGCGGAGTCGGCAGTGGCCTCAACAGAACAAAGCTGGAAGTAGAGGTCCAGGGTTTCATGGAGGTTTGTGCCTTCTGGGAAGACACCATGCTCTTTGAGATAGTAACCGATGGCGAAGTTACGGTCTGCCTCCGACTTCTCAGACAGGAAAGTGGCATTGCTAAAGCCAATAAACTCTCCTCCCGCCATTTGTTTGTACTTCTCTATAGTGTGATCAAACCTGTCTGCCAGACTCCAATCCTTTTTGATGACGCTACAACAGCTGATCGCTCCAGGATTGATCATGGGATTGTGAGGGAGACCGTTCTTGTTCCAGGCCGATCTGGTTGAAGCCAACTCCACTAGGCTCCTTTCCAAGGTGCTGGTGGACCAAGTCAGGTCCGTGCTCGGCTACATTCATGGCGTAGTTTAGTGCTTTACTGCAGGACTGGATACAGAATGGAATCTTGGTATCACCGATAGAGAATCTCTGCCCATCCACCGTACACACAGAGATACCCCAAAAATCTGGGTTAATCCTTGCTAACTGGGGAATGTAATCCGCATTCTTTCCACCCTTCACATCTTTCAGATCTTCGTAAATCTGCTTGATTTCCTGACAGAAACTAGAAAAGTCTGGAATCACCATGTTTGCGGAGAGAGCGGAGTTGAGCACATCCGCACAACAGGCTGAGGCCCGGATAAACTCACTCGTTCCCATCTGTTTCTTCACCCCTATCTCACTGGGGATGGTAAGACCAGCTGGATCAATGGACAAGTTATCCATCATTTCAACGAGTCGTGGGTCTTGGAAGGGCCGGATTCCATTCTTCTTCAGCTGGGCCAAGATCTTGTGAACTAGAACCATATCATCATCAGTTGTGTACAGAGAGAGCAGGTTCTCGTTGAACGTACTAGTGGTCTTGGTACTCTTTGTCGAGAAGTGATCAGCGGTGCTAGAGGTCGTAAAATCAGGGGTGCTGGTAAAACTCCCATGATCCGTGATGGTGAGGTCATCTCTCAGGGTAGTCTTGAGACTCTCAACACCGCTATCATCTGCAATATCGTTGATCTGGATCTTGGGGGTGGAGGTTATCATGGCCATCAGCTGAAACTGGGAGAGGGTACATTTATTGGTAAAGCATATCCAGACCAAGCTCTTGGCAACAAGGTCGGGTAATAACAAGCTGATATGGGGACAGAATCTTTGTGGAATAGGGCAAGGTAAGAAAAGGTAGCATGTGGTTATACTGATGGCAGTTATGTAAATATACGTTAGGCTACACACCAGGGTAAGAGAGAGACCATGCCAGGGAGCATATTGTACAACTAGGATGTATGGAGGTTAGACATAATGTGGGAGCGTTATAGACATTATGTATTGCATGGTAGTAAGCAATTTAGAGACCCACAATCTGACAGCTTGGTCTTCGGAATAATCTAATTCACCCTCGCGTAAGGCTATATAATAATGTAGAAAGGAGCAAAGTTGTGCAATCACCCCAGGATGAATCATCTATTCTTCCGAGGGAGCCAGGAAAGAGGTCCTTAATGATCACCCTCAAAGGCCAAGCCGCTCATCATTTTGACAAATAGATCAAGATATATTTGACCGGTATTGAGTTCATAACGGCGCGTGCTGTATGAGTCAATTGTGTGGTGTAGCAGCAGCAGCAAAAACAAACTAAGAGATCATGGCTGCTGCAGGAAGGAGAAATACAGCCGCATATTGTGGAGAAGAACAGGTCTGTAGTAGCAGTCGGGGTGGGGGTGACGCGTGATGAAACAGTGTGACACGTCCTGCAGGGAGGAGAGATGATACAGCTCCCAATGCCCCACCCTCTCTCTCTCTCTCTCTCTCTCTCTCTCTCTCTCTCTCTCTCTCTCTTTCTCTCTCTGTACAC
>AVPN01000500.1:12541-23504 GCA_000695325.1 Pleurobrachia bachei | reverse complement strand
GAGAGAGAGAGAGAGAGAGAGAGAGAGAGAGAGATAGAGAGAGATACTTACTTTTTTGATACTTTTGAGAGAGAGAGAGAGAGAGAGAGAGAGAGAGAGAGAGATAGAGAACAGGAGAAATGGAGAACGGTGGCGGTGCGGTATCCCAGGGCGATATGAGTCAGGTCAGAAAAAGAAAAATTACCTAATACCTAAGTGCGTCTGGGAGCTTGTTGCAAAATCTAGACATGCAAGAATATAATTTAAAATTCTCTTTCGCTTATGATTATCGAAAGTTAATCAACATACGAAACATGCCTTTGTCACTGGTACTTGCACGGTAATTACTGCTGAATCTATATGAATTTAGCTCTCCACCAACCAACCAGACTAAAAGACTCTTGGGTAGTAATTCCCACTATAATGGGACTATAATATGATAATGGTTGTCTAGCTAGATGTTTTGTGCGCCCCGCCTTCGAAACAGAGCCTTCTTCTTTACAAATGTAAATCAGGGTTACTGTTAGAACTTATATAGAAGATAACAAGATTATGTCCAAACCAAGGCCAGATTAATACCAGATTTTATGGCGGGTTCGGATATTTTTGGTCAGAAAAAGCCAGACAAAAAAGCTATAAATACATGAATCACAGGTTGGCTACATGGAAGCCTGAGTGAGATCGAGGTCGCGCAGCGACCGAGATCGATCTCACATACAGGCTTCCGCTCAGTTATTGATTTTAGGGTAAACTTGTTCCAAGACCTGGCTGCAAGGAACTACTGAACCGATTTGCATCTCGTTTGTTGCTCCTGACAGAGAATTGTCTGTAGTTTTATGGAAAATACCCGCGAGTATCAGCATTTGAGGAATAGTGGGTCAAAATTGACGCTAAACATGACCAATCTTTAAAGACCTGGCTGCAAGCTCCTACGCTGTTCTCGGACAATCTGCGGGTACTGGGTGAATCGTCATGGTCTTGTGAGTATGGGAAAATACCCGCCGATTCATCACGATGCGAAATGAGGCGATACTTGACGTTTGAGTAGTGCTAGGTCAGATAAAAAGGCCTCCTAAATGGTCTGTAGCGCGCGAATTCTCTCATCTAAGCTCTCTCACTGCTGAAAAGTGTGCTTTTATTGCGCGCACGCGAGTTTATGCAGTGGACAGGGCGGGATCCTATTATTCGCGAAGCGAATATAGGATGCAATGGATCCAAACCAGACCCTAACAACAGCCCTAACCCGTCTAGAATGCCAAAATCGAAGAATTGTTAGCAATGGAAGGCACCCAGATTTTAACGTTTCCCTAAACAGGCCACCAAACACCAGATCGTAACGGCGCCCGTCCGGTCCGGCCCGGATTAGATCGCGCGGCGTCGCATTATCCAAATACTGCGCTGCATTTGGCGCGCGGCGGCCAAGACCGCGCGCAACGAAAATCTGAACTTTTTGAATTCGAGACCCAGATTTTTTAAAAGTGTAAACAACTTTTTTTTTACGTTCAGGAATCGGGCCAGGGTGACCCTGGGCCCTGGCAGGGTCGGATGTCGGTACTTTGTTTTGGTTTTATCCGTTACCAACTGAAGTGATATTCGTTATCCGATGACTTAGCAGCTGCTCTGCTGTCCACACCTAGCCCCACCCTCACCGGGGCCGCTCCGCCCTACTTTTTCAATTTTAGCTCGTTTTCCATCATTTACAAATGACAGTAATCTTCTAAAAAACCTTACATTTATTAACCCGGATTAGATCTAATTTTACTCTCTCGTGTTTAGAAAAGTTCAGCTGTAGCCGAGTGAGAGAAGAGAGGAATAGTTTGCATGTGGTGTAGGAGTGAGGAAGACAAAAACCGAAGAGAGGGTATACCAACAGTGTGGTAGTGTGTGGTGTTACTACCCCTCCCCTACAATAGTATATGCCTCGGGCACCCGACCCGAATGCCAGTCTCTTCTCACCCGGTGATCCGGATGTTATATTTTCTGATCTAAAGGTAATTACAAAGCACTATTTGATCTGGCGAAAATGCAATATCCAGTTTTCTCCGTAATGATTTCAGTAAACTCCTGTTGATGTTCAGGTTACTAATATTCCCGTTCTCCCCTCAGGAGATAGGTCATGGTAGTTTTGGAAATGTCTACTTCGCAAGGGACACCGCGTCAGATGACATTGTGGCCGTCAAGAAGATGGTCTACACGGGGAAGAACTCGCAGGAAAAGTTGCAGGATATAGAGAAGGAAATTGCGTTTCTGAAGCAGTGCAGTCATCCAAATTGTGTTCAATTCAAGGTACAGAGTGTTTCTAAAACTGTGTACATCTAAGCCCACCCCAACCAAACTAAACCCCAACCTCCAGGGAGTTTATCTAAAGGGGCACACGGTATGGCTGGCAATGGAGTATTGTCTTGGTTCTGCTGCGGATATTATAGAGGTTCACAAGTCCCCACTGGACGAGGATGATCGTATTTTGTTTATAATTTTCCAAAAAGAGTGTTATTCCCAACTCTGTTTCAACTCCAGGTGATTCTAGCTATGGATGAAGGAACGTATAACGACAGGGTAGACATATGGTCCTTGGGGATAACCTGTATTGAGCTGAGTGAGGGGAAACCCCCACTATTTAATATGAACCCGATGGCTGCGTTATATCACATAGCTCAGAATGACAGCCCTATGTTGGGAGACAGTGGAAAAGATACGTCGGTTTGGAGTGATATGTACAGAGATTTCATTGCGCTGTGCCTCACCAAAGATGCCATGAACAGGTAAGAAGATAGAAGGGAGAGAAGAAAAAGACAGAGAGAAAAAAGAGAGAAACATCAGACAGGGTTAGAAAAAGAGGGAGAGACAGAGGGAATGAGGGAAATAGAACACAGTTTGTGTTGCTTGTTTGCATGTTTAGACATGTGTGTCCTCCCTGCATGAATATATTCACATTGCCTAAACAAGCTCCCTCTGTACCTTATAAAATATATTATATCGCAAGGCAGACTTTTACCTGCACACCTAACATCTAAAATTTCTATAGCTAGATCTAGACTGACTACTTCTACCTCCCCCCCCCCAAATTCCACAATCTCCCCCTGGCCCCTGCTACCAATAATTATACCCCCTTCACCATCTCCTCCTATCTACCCACCTCCAACCCTACTAAATCCACCACTGCACCATCAGGCCGACGGCAGCAGAGTTACTCCGACACCGGCTGATGATTAATCTGGATCCTGATGGTATTCTTGGTTACCTGGTAGCCAGGACAAAAGAGGCAGTGCGGAGATTAGACAACAAGAACTACAGAGCAGCTAGGAAGATTTTCATGCTCAACGAAGGGGTGAGTGTCCTGTTTGGCTAGGGGAGCAAGGGGTGAATGTTCTGGGCTAAGCGAAGCGGTGAGTGTTCTGTTATGGGTAGGGGAGTGATGGAGGTGAGTCTATAGTTATGGACCAAGCGAAGAGGGGGGTGTTTGGTTTGATCAGGACGGTGTTTTTCGTTTGTCTCCTCTTCCTAAATGGAGGAGCGGATAGTAGGTATTATAAAAGAGGCTTGTCTTTATATCTGGGTGTGTATAACCATGATAAATGTGTATTGTGAGAGAAAATTGGCAATTTGAGAAGCTGTTATGTTCTTTGAACGCTAGCAATGAAAGGGAGCTTCTGTGAAAGGGGGTGCGTTGCAATGATCTATTTTGGGGACCCTCAGAGATACCAAAATAGCATTGTTGCATAACTGTCAGGGGTATGCACCACTCCCTCTCCACCCCTTTGATGTAATAGCAAGCCGAGCGTGGTCTGTGAAAGTTTGGTAGATGCTAGATCGAAGTTTAAGCACAGGTCTATATTTTACCCTCATTTTTATTTCAGCCGGTAGCTGCTGAAGATCTAGATAACGATTCCATGAGTACAGGAAGTGCAGGATCCCTACAAGACCCTGACAGTCTGGGAATGGATAGTGACAACGCTGACCCGGAAGGTTGGTTTTTATTTGGCCCACAATTTGATCTGATTCCACCAATTTTTGTTTCCCAAATTAATGTTTCATTCCCGAACTTTCCCAACTTCACCATGGCTCATATTCCCCCGAATCTAACCCCACTTCCCCCTCCTCAGCATCAGGTGAGTTTAACGGTGAGAAGAGGAACAGTGTGGTCGAGGTTAGCAGCACGCAGGATGAGGACGAAAATATGTCATTCAATGTCCTTCCTACAATCGACAAAGACAACTACAAACCCATCCACGAGCGGTTTAGTACGATTAAGCCGAATGCGACTCTTTCGAAGCAGATGCTACAGAATAATAGCGAGAATGATATCAGGAATCAGATGATGATTTATAAACAGGTGAGAGAGAGGGTGAGTGGTTAGTGGTTACCGGGGAGTGGTTAACGGTTACTGGAGGGTGATTATTTGTAAGATCGTATTTTGTTTATAATTTTCCAAAAAGAGTGTTATTCCCAACTCTGTTTCAACTCCAGGTGATTCTAGCTATGGATGAAGGAACGTATAACGACAGGGTAGACATATGGTCCTTGGGGATAACCTGTATTGAGCTGAGTGAGGGGAAACCCCCACTATTTAATATGAACCCGATGGCTGCGTTATATCACATAGCTCAGAATGACAGCCCTATGTTGGGAGACAGTGGAAAAGATACGTCGGTTTGGAGTGATATGTACAGAGATTTCATTGCGCTGTGCCTCACCAAAGATGCCATGAACAGGTAAGAAGATAGAAGGGAGAGAAGAAAAAGACAGAGAGAAAAAAGAGAGAAACATCAGACAGGGTTAGAAAAAGAGGGAGAGACAGAGGGAATGAGGGAAATAGAACACAGTTTGTGTTGCTTGTTTGCATGTTTAGACATGTGTGTCCTCCCTGCATGAATATATTCACATTGCCTAAACAAGCTCCCTCTGTACCTTATAAAATATATTATATCGCAAGGCAGACTTTTACCTGCACACCTAACATCTAAAATTTCTATAGCTAGATCTAGACTGACTACTTCTACCTCCCCCCCCCCAAATTCCACAATCTCCCCCTGGCCCCTGCTACCAATAATTATACCCCCTTCACCATCTCCTCCTATCTACCCACCTCCAACCCTACTAAATCCACCACTGCACCATCAGGCCGACGGCAGCAGAGTTACTCCGACACCGGCTGATGATTAATCTGGATCCTGATGGTATTCTTGGTTACCTGGTAGCCAGGACAAAAGAGGCAGTGCGGAGATTAGACAACAAGAACTACAGAGCAGCTAGGAAGATTTTCATGCTCAACGAAGGGGTGAGTGTCCTGTTTGGCTAGGGGAGCAAGGGGTGAATGTTCTGGGCTAAGCGAAGCGGTGAGTGTTCTGTTATGGGTAGGGGAGTGATGGAGGTGAGTCTATAGTTATGGACCAAGCGAAGAGGGGGGTGTTTGGTTTGATCAGGACGGTGTTTTTCGTTTGTCTCCTCTCCCTAAATGAAGGAGCGGGTAGTATGTATTATAAGGAAGCTTGTCTTTATCTGGGTGTGTATAACCATGATAAATGTGTATTGTGAGAGAAAATTGGCAATTTGAGAAGCTGTTATGTTCTTTGAACGCTAGCAATGAAAGGGAGCTTCTGTGAAAGGGGGTGCGTTGCAATGATCTATTTTGGGGACCCTCAGAGATACCAAAATAGCATTGTTGCATAACTGTCAGGGGTATGCACCACTCCCTCTCCACCCCTTTGATGTAATAGCAAGCCGAGCGTGGTCTGTGAAAGTTTGGTAGATGCTAGATCGAAGTTTAAGCACAGGTCTATATTTTACCCTCATTTTTATTTCAGCCGGTAGCTGCTGAAGATCTAGATAACGATTCCATGAGTACAGGAAGTGCAGGATCCCTACAAGACCCTGACAGTCTGGGAATGGATAGTGACAACGCTGACCCGGAAGGTTGGTTTTTATTTGGCCCACAATTTGATCTGATTCCACCAATTTTTGTTTCCCAATATAATGTTTCATTCCCGAACTTTCCCAACTTCACCATGGCTCATATTCCCCCGAATCTAACCCCACTTCCCCCTCCTCAGCATCAGGTGAGTTTAACGGTGAGAAGAGGAACAGTGTGGTCGAGGTTAGCAGCACGCAGGATGAGGAAGAAAATATGTCATTCAATGTCCTTCCTACAATCGACAAAGACAACTACAAACCCATCCACGAGCGGTTTAGTACGATTAAGCCGAATGCGACTCTTTCGAAGCAGATGCTACAGAATAATAGCGAGAATGATATCAGGAATCAGATGATGATTTATAAACAGGTGAGAGAGAGGGTGAGTGGTTAGTGGTTACCGGGGAGTGGTTAACGGTTACTGGAGGGTGATTATTTGTAACTACATTCAGGTGATAAATTGGAAACATCTAGTGATTATTGTAATTACTTGAGTGGGTTTATATTCTTCTGTTTATGAGTAATAACTTTCTCATCCAAAATTACCACTTCCCTGTAGATGAGACAGTCAAATCTGAAGCAACTGAAACAGTTGGAACAGCGGCACCGTGTATCGATCGAGGAACTGCGAAGGGTCCTGGAACGGGATCTTGATACCCTCCGGTCATCTAACGAACGGGAACTTGAGAAGTTTAGGCAAAAACAGAGAGATGATAAGATTCAGCGTGATCGGTGAGTGTTTGCGACATTTTAATTGCTCTCACCCTCAATTAAAAAAAATGTTAGTTGTAGCAATTGGAGTGCGGGGCACTAACAGGAAAATTTCCGGGTAGGGGGTTGCGTAAGTTTGCTCAATTGTTCCAAGAAAAGGATTCGTTTGTAAGGGGTCCGGGAGCAATAGAATGATATCAATTATCAGGGTAACGGAAAATGAGATAGAGAAAAAAGAGACGCAGAGAAACGGAATAGAGATACCGAGAAAAAAGACAGAGAAAAAGAGAGAGAGGGGTATTATAATAATGAAGGAAAATGTGGAATATATATTCAGGGGACAATGGATATGAAAGCGTATTGAATGTTTCTGTAACAGTGTATGTGTGTGAAGAGAGGATAAAGAGAGAGAAATATATATCACGTTTTGCAGGAGCTCTCAGTGGCATTAGATCACCCCTTAGTATTCTTTCTTTCTCGCTATCATCTATCTCTCATCCCCCCTCTATCTCTCTCTCGCTCTCCTGCTCTATAAGCGTTCCCTTTCTCTCGATCAGAGCCCCATTTTCTCGCTACTAACTCGTTCTATCTACTTCTCACATTCCCACAACATACCGCACCTCTTTATTGAATCGCCGCTCATTGTCTGATCCATAGTTGTGTTTCTGTAGAAAGAGGGCAAATACAAAGTGTACAATGTACATAAGGGGTGTACAAAATTGTACATGAATCCAGTGGTCACATCATCCCCCCACATCATGTCAGAGTTCTCTATTTTAACCCGCACAGTAATCAGACAAAGCACTTCATCCAATATATAACGTCATCAGAAACGTCATCCTTCTAATAGTTCTCCAGAAGTGTCGAAAGAGGGGGAAATGAGGAGGGGAGAGAGTAAGCCAAGTAGAAATGATATCACTAATGCGTGTCAAATCATGTTTGTGTGTATGTTTGTGTGTGTTGAATGAAATACAACAATGTACGTCGGTGTGTAATGTGTATGGACCATTTCTCCCTCCTTCTCTCCCTCTACACTGGATTATATCGGGTTTATATTTCGCCATTTCGGTGGTAACACAGCGGTTGTGGTATCATGTTATCTGTACATGTGGCACCTTGCCAAAAGAGGGAGTCTCCTCAGCTGTGTGTGTATAAAATTCAGCTCATCATGATAGTACAACAGAGCTGTGCCAAGAAGTCTTAGATATTATGAGACACGTGCAGCAGGGATAAAAGTTTTAGTTTTGCGACTGTCCCATTACTTTCCCTTTTTAGACCCCCCCCTCTGGCCTTAACTACACCTCTCCCATATCAACAGATATATTAGTACCCTAACAACACTAAATTCACCCTGTTTTATCCTAGCAAACACCGAATTCACCCTTGTTATCCTAGAAACACCGAGTTCACCCTAACCCTTTTTCAGTGATGTGGATAGAGCGGAAAAGAAGTTTGTTAAAACTCTGCTAGACAAATATGATAACTGCTATAAAACCCAGACAGGAGAGTCTAGAAAGGTAAAATGATTTGCCTCGCTCCCCCTCTCCCTCCGCCCCCCCCCCCTCGTTGTTTGACCCTCTCTCGACTTTATAAAGAGGGTTAGAACATATAACACGAGATGTTACGCTTACTTACTTTCGGGTTAACTTTCGTTTCTGGCGAACATCCTGATCTATGATTCTTGTCACGAATGACCTCATATTACTATTAGTTCACAGATTGTGAGCTAAAAGTGATCGGGGCTATACTGACAAGCGTCATTTCACCTCTTTTCCCAATTCCCATCACTTCCCATAATTTCCAAGCTGAAACCGCGTCCCATCCACCAGCAATACATGCAGCAGAAAGAGAGGCTGAAAAAGGAGCTATCTCAGACGCCCAAACAGAACCGCAAGGTATCAATTGATGTCACCAAGGAAAGGTTAAAGAGAGATCTGGATGAGAGAGATCAGAATTATCTTCAACAAGTCCGAATGGTAAGGTTGAGATGTGTGTTAGAACACGACTAGAATTTCTTCTTCCCTAAATTCTCGCCTTCTTTTTTCCTGTCTTCCCGATCCCCGTGATGTCACCCCTCTTTAATTCCACTCCCACCACTTCAGGAGAATGAGAGCGAGGTGAAATCACATCGTCTTGGTTCCATGAAGAACAACCACTTTATCGATGGGCAGAGTCTACAGGAGGAATGGAACTTGATGGAAGGTAGGAAGCAATTATATATTTGGTAATGTTGAATTAGTAGTAATCGTTCAAGGAGTGGAATTTGTTGGAATATGCCATCCTCAGTCGTGTAGTAAGAGAGGGCTTGGTAGATTTTAAATCAAAGTTTTAACTTATGAAGTCATTACTGTCTTGGGTGTGCTAACATCTTACTACACAGATAGTAGTCCTAGATATAGTGAAGTCAATAATCGACACACGGTGACATCACTTGTATGTATCATCATAAAGAGACAATGAAAAACAGAGAGAGTAATATTCAATGACATTATCCGACATTTTAACAAGGTTTCAGTTAATCACGGACACAATGTGTTGTGCTTATTCACACTCTCCCTCACACACACTCTCTAAAATATGCACATTTTCAACGTGCTAACTAGTAACTCATCTACACACAGTAATAACACACTGCGTTCTTTGTAATATGAACACCTGACAAGTAGTGACATCACCACTCATTCTAAACTCCAATAATGGCGTCACCAATCAGTTTAATTATATGACGTCATCAATCAATAAGGTGTTGATCATGTCAATTGTGTAGTTCAGCATGACAGTTCATGACGTCTATTATACCACTACCAGTTCTCAATATTTTCAATTTTGTAGACCACTTTTACGGTTTACCAGTATGTATATAATAAGACGTGTAATATATTCCAATTATTATTTTCAGTTCATATGACGTCACTGGCACACATGACAAGAAAACACCATTATGATATGTGTGGATTGGAAGAGAAACACCTGCAGGAGATACACGGTCTGAGACAACAACAACTTCAGGATCAACTGAGCACCGAGTGGGAAAATCAGGTGCGTAGTGCACTACTACTTCAGTGACTACTGACTAGGGGTCAGGTGAGAATCAGGTTTTTTAGCGACCAGGGGGATTGTGGGAAAATCAGGTTTGTAAATTGTAGGGGGACTGTGAGAATCACGTTCAATCGTAGTGACTAGTGACTAGGGGCTAGGGGGGGGCTGTGGGAGAATAAGGTTTGTAGGGACCCGGGGCCAGGGGGGCTGCAGTAAAGTCAGGTGTTTGTGTGTACCATTATCGCATATTATTTTATTTCTTCCTTCTTGGCCTATAGTACATAAATAGTTGTGTCATCGCTAAGTTGAATAATTGATGCCCTCTCTCTTACTCTCTCTCTCTCTCTCTCTCTCTCTCTCTCTCTCTCTCTCTCTTTCTCTCTCTCTCTCTCTCTCTCTCTCTCTCTCTCTCTCTCTCTCTCTCTCTCTCTCTCTCTCTCTCTCTCTCTCTCTCTCTCCCTATCTCTCCAGTCTCCCTTCTATAATACCTACACACACTCAAACCACATAATAAATGGTACACCAAACACTAGTTCCTTTATATTGAACACACACAGACACACACACACACATTTCCTCCCCTTTTCTCTACTATCATTATCTCTTCATATCTCCTTCTACAATTATACTCTCCCAGCTCCCTTTTTGTTTCTGGTACCTCATTATATTCATCCTAATTCGATAAAATATCCAGACCAATTAATTGGTAACTAATCAATTGACAATTAACGGAACCCCTATAACTAATTAATTGATAATTAACCCCCGGCCCTCTCCTCCAGATGGAATACACCCAGAGAATGCAGAAAGACCTGCGGAGGAAACACGCCTTGCAAAACAAGCAACAACCTAAGAACCTGAAACGGAAGAGAGCTCAAATACACAAGCAGTTTGAGGCGACCTGCAAAATTATCGAGAGTCAGGTAAACCCGTGATTACAGTTGAGCCGTTATTAAAATCGAAAATTGGTTGAACAGGCGTGACAACAACAAAAATCCAAATTTAGAGAAACGGACGACCCATTTAGTTCAGTCTCCCTGCGACTACTTCTCTCCTACCACTATTACTAACCCAGTGTTTCTCTCCCAGTACAAGGAGCTCCAAAAAGATTACCTAAAAAGTCAGCCCAAGGAGCTACATAGGGATATCTGTAAGAAGCTGAAGGAAGATAAAATGGCCAAAATGATCGCCCTCAATGACCAGTACAAGAAGAGTATTGCCGATCATTTGGAGAGAGAACAGGTGAGAGAGAGGGAGAGAGAGAGAGAGAGAGAGAGAGAGAGAGAGAGTGAGAGAGAGAGAGAGAGAGAGAGAGAGAGAGAGA
>AVPN01000500.1:0-10969 GCA_000695325.1 Pleurobrachia bachei | reverse complement strand
CCCCCCCGCACACCATACATCTCTAACTTCCTATATTGTTGCCCCATCACACAGATGCCAATTGCCAGTTATACACTCTACTAAAATGATAATATTCATCAATATAGCCATGATATTGTTTACTAACCCCCACCTCGATCCCAAGGCCCACTCTCTACCATTACCAGTCACTCAGCTCCCCAGGCCTCCGAGCCCTACTAACACCCCATTCCCCTCAGATAAACCTCTCAGTAACACAAACAGCAGAGCAGGAAGCTGTCCGGGAATCTCTGCAAAAGGAACAGGAACTCCTCCAACAATACCAGGAACGGCTTCAACAACGTCTCAGTGACAGCATGGCCAAAGAAGTTGAACTATTCATAGAGGACAGTGACCGGAGGTACAACGCTCTACAGTTAGAACTAGAAGAGGCTGATAGAGAGTTTGCAGTTGCGCGAGAAGAGGCAATGTCAAGGGAGAGGGCACGACAGAGAAAGGAGTTAACGGATCATCAGCAAATGTCTCACGAGTTGATGTACAGTGCGGGGTATAATAGAACTTGGGGTAGGGCGAGTAATCCGTTCTTTAAAATTGGGTAATGTTCAACATGTGTAATTAGTGGTTAATTAGTGGTAATTAGTTGCTAATTACACAGAGACAGTGTTATCTAGTTTTGGGAGGATTACTAATTATGTGTACTAGCCACAGATATGTATATCTGGTACCACCACCATCTAGCTCGGCCAAGTGTGTATCACATATAATGTATTATTTTCTGTGTGTGTGTGTTTGTGTGTGTGTGTATGTGTGTTGTGCACCGTGTTTTAAAGACATTTTTCTACAAACCCCCCGTCACATATTGGTATATATGAATGCGAGAGAAAGAGAGGGAGAGAGTACTAAGAAACTACTAGAAAGACTGCCTGATAAAAATATTTTAGGACAGAAGTAGGAGATATGTGTAGGAATGGAAAGTGTTTTGTCACATATTATATCTACCACATTTACACACATTGCTTCAACCACAAACGTTCAGATATGATATTGTTCTCTCCATTAGATCTGTTATTGTGTTAGTGTATTAGGTGAGAAACATGTTAGAGAGACAAAAGGAGAATCAAGTTTGTACTACACTGAGAGAGAAAATCCTGGTGTTTTTTCCATTTTTCTTCTACTTCTCTCAGTTATTATAACATGAAGAGGAAGGCGTGTGTGTGTCCATCGAGCGTGTAAATGATTTGACTGAATTTAACAAATTTAAGGTGATATCCTGCGTCTTCTCTTTGTCTCTGTTCCCCCCAAAATCCTGCCCGGTAATGCGCTTGTCACACTCGTCTCGCAGGAATGTGAGTGTTATTTTGGTGTTACACACGCCGGCAGCTGCGCGAGTTTCGTACGCGCAGGTTTGAGAGTTCACTCACTTCAGCACTTCAAATGTAGACCTCGTTTTGTGACGCGCAAATAAGCGCCGCGCGTAACTAGTTACGCGCTGCGCGGAAGAAAATGTTTTACCTAAAATTTTAAAATCTGGAGAATTTTTATTTTGACGGAAAACTTTTTTGACAAAATATTGTGAAAATCACGTTTTGACCGATTTGATTCGGTTTATATGCCTAAAATTTCCTAAATTTATACCAGAAAACTTGAGAGGACTTAATTCGGTCCCTAGCAAAACCGATTTCCCGTGAAAGATAATCAACATGGGCTGCGGTTCATCGGTAAGAACTCCACTTACCGCATAGTGTTTATCAGGCTTGATCCAAGATATAAACACGAAACAATACTTTTATTGGAATTCATTTCAGACAGCGACTTCCGGTGCCACTGTTATGGCAGAATCTCCGACAAAGAAGCAGGAAACAACTGAGCCCACCGTTCCCAAAGAGTCTCCCAAAGAATCTCCACAGAATGAGGAGGCGGTCGTTGCTAAAACTGAGCCAGATAAGCCTGTCGAGAATGGGGATAAACCTCAAACAGAAGAAGTTGTGAAGTCTGCAGAACTAACGGAAGTTTGTGCTCCTGCTAAAGAGGTTTGAAACTGCTTATGTAATTGGCCCTGTCAGACTAACGTGACCGACCAGATCTGAATGTCATGTCAAATCAAATGGGGTCTGGTCCGGTTTGTCTGTGCTCACAGTATATTTCAGGAAGAGGAACCGCCGATACCAAACTTCGTAGAACCTCCAGTATCGGTCAAGTGAGTAACACTTTCTCTGCCTTGCAATGCCGGCATGTTATTACTGCATGGACGCTCAGGGGGCACCCGCCCCTGGACCCTGGTTGGGGGGCTTTGCCCCCCAAACCCCCCGGGACGGAGCTCCCTACGCGCCCTTCGGGCGCTCCGGTCGCAAGTTCTACTATTGGTGAAAAGTGGCCTTCGGCCACTGCACCCCCCTAGAAATATCGAGCTGGAGCCAGCCCTGCGGTAATGCGCTTGTCACACTCGTCTCGCAGGAATGTGAGTGTTATTTTGGTGTTACACACGCCGGCAACTGCGCGAGTTTCGTACGTGCAGGTTTGAGAGTTCACTCACTTCAGCACTTCAAATGTAGACCTCGTTTTGTTACGCGCAAATAAATGCCGCGCGTCACTATTTTACGCGCCGCGCGAGGAAGATATTTATCTGAAGAAATTTTGGTTTGACGAAAAATTTTTTAACTTAAAATTGTTAAAATCACGTTTCGACCGTTTTTATTCGGTTTACATACCTAAAATGATATGTGTTTACACCTGAGGACTTAATTTGGTCCCTAGCAAAACCGATTTCCCGTGAAAGATAATCAACATGGGCTGCGGTTCATCGGTAAGAACTCCACTAACGGCATAGTTTATCATCCTTGATCCAAGATATAAAAAATGAAGCTATACTTTTATTGAAACTAATTTCAGACAGCAACTTCTGGTGCCACTGTTATGGCAGAATCTCCGACAAAGAAGCAGGAAACAGCTGAACCAGCAGCACCCAAAGAATCTCCGCAGAATGAGGAGGTGGTCGTTGCTAAAACTGAGCTAGATAAACCTACCGAGAATGGGGACAAACCTAAAACAGAAGAAGCTGCGAAGTCTGCAGAACTAACGGAAGTGTGTGCTCCTACTATAACTGAGGTAGGAAACTGATTTTGTAATTCCCATCTCTTCTGTACTTGAGAACTGCGGTCAGAGGATTGGCATGTGTGCTCACAGTATATTTCAGGACGAGGAACCGCCGATACCAGACTTCGTAGAACCTCCAGTATCGGTCAAGTGAGTATTACTTTCTCTGCCTTGCAATGCCGGCATGTTATTACTGCATGGACGCTCAGCTAATTTTCTGATTTTCTGTGTATCATAGAGAAGATTAGATTGGAACAACTTTGTGTTTTTCAGTCGCTCTCATCAGGACGAAGACTCAGAAGGAGGGGCTGACTATGATATACAATTCTGGTCTGAACTCTACCGACCTACAACCTGAACACTTGTTAACTAATCATAATTTATCTCAATTCTGATTAAATTTCTGTCTAGAGCTGCAGACCCCATCTGAGCACAGTTTGAGAATCAAACTGGGGTCTGGTGCCGACAAACAGAATTCTCGTAGGAAATAAGAAGGCCAAGGCCAGAAGTGATAATTGAATTCAATCATCATGTTTGTACAGCTGTGAGATTTTGCATGTAAAAACTCCGCATTCGTATTCTTTTTCTGATATAACCAAGGGCCCCCATTGTTATCTAGAGATGTCGACATCACCGACGATTGGTCAGCTGCCGACTCTGTTGCTGTCGATTGCCCGCTCACAATTCGACGGACAGTTAAACATCTCACGGACCATTTTAAGAGCAAAGAACTTGTTGGTTTGCATCTGGCAAGGGCTGCATTTCGTTGGATCACTTGTCACATTCAATGGAAACACGGCGGTTCCCAAGAACCTGACTCCGTTCTCAGAAAAGGAGGTGGAGAAGACGCAGGATTTTGTTCTCTTTTCGCTGCTATGTGTAGTGAATGTGGTTTAACTACAAAAACGGTACGTTACACATCTTTTAGTCTAGACCAATCCGAATCATGGGTGTTACACTAATTTTGTCATAACTTTTGACAGAATCAGTCGTCTTGTGACTCATAAAAAATAACAATTGTACACCATTATTTACAGTGAATTAAATGTAATTTCAACAACGTATTCTTTAGGTATCTGGGTACGTGAAAGATTCCGGTTACGTCCCAGGGACTGTTCCTGACAGCAACACTGTGAAACAATATTGGAACACTCTCGAAGTGGAACCTGGTGTTTTCCTTACAGTGGACTGCCTCCGTGCTGCAGGATTTGTTAGAAACGGAAAGTTTGAGCCCGTGTGAGTTTCAGTGAATCCTATTAAATTAAATTGCCACAATCATCATATTGAAACTGTGGAGGTGTGATATATAAAGGAGTTTAATCTTAGATTAAAGTTTGTGGTGGTAAATGTTTATACAGTTGCGGAGATTAAATTACGTCACTGGATCAGCTGTGTAGGGCTGATGGAACCGTAAATTATGTCACAACTCAAAAGAAAATCTCAATGTATATGTTCTGCCAAAGTCATGTTTACAAAAACAATTATTCACCTTGACACCATTTCTCGCGTCAGATTTTCCGAGTTTTTTTGGCTTCCCTCTCCCTCTCAAATAATCTACAGCCACTACCCGGAGCAGACGGAGGACCAGGCGTGCAGTAACACATACACATTGGTATGTAAAATGCCCTGTTAAAACTCCAGGGTCACATGGTAATTAGGTTGGTTGTCATAGAGATCGGGTATAACAAACTCCGGGCACAACATCTGATATACTGTGGTCTCTCTTCTCTCTTTATGTCACACTCCCCCTGATTTCAGGAGCAATGGTCGGCCCTTCCTAAAGTAACTGATCTTTACTTCGAGTGAGTAATTTTCTGTTAAATCGATAGAGTGGAGATGTACATATAGAAAAGGGAGAAACAATTGAGTTTACTAACTGCAGATTACTAGTTTTAATTTCATTTCTGCACCTAAAGGGCCAACCTCAAGATGCCGGATGGGTTACGAGGTATCTTTGAGACTAATGATAAGGGAATTCTGGAGTTAAATCTCACTGGATGTCCTAATATGGTGTTTTCTTCCGAAGTTATACGGTTAGCTCTGTTTTATAATGTCGCATAGTCTAACTCAATTCAAAATAAACAAACATTCAAAATAAACTACTCTATATTCCAGTCTTTCTGATCACTTTTAACCACGTTTCAGACTTCACCCAAAACAGAAGCTGAGCCAAAGTTACTCTTACGTAAGCCATGAGAATGAAACGTTAACTCTGATGTCTGGTTATCCCGAAAAGGGTAACTTTATATTAAGGTAAAATAACAGTTTAGTCTGAATATGCGTTTTTTCATCGAACGCGAAATCGTTATTTACTTGGTAACTGGTTTTCTTCAAAAGTGAAAATTCACAATTTACTCGTCAACGTCGCGCGCGTGGTTTTATTCTTATAAAAGTTAACATTTCAGCACTGGAATTTTCTCGCGCCAAGTGCTACACATGGTTTCCTAGGACGCGCGCAGTACCAGCTCCATCGCTGATTGTCCGACGGCGCGATGTCTCTGTCTGTCTGTCTGTCTGTGTGATGTGTGAGTGTGACTGTCTCACATAAAAAGAGAGTCTTCTATGCGATTCTCAGGTGGGCTGGTGGGTCAGGCCAATGAAATACACGTTCCCCCATTTTCAGGATTCTAACGACAAAGAGGGGAGACTCAGGAGCAATGAAAACAGCGATGGAGCTGTGTGTGAGATGTGGAGTGGGACGGGGAACAGACTCCCTGTATCCTGTTATTGTGGACCACAACCGACAGTTCCATCTTATTGGGCCACTGCTGGGGGAACTTGCCAGGGGAACTACCGCTTACTTCCACTGCAAAGTCAAAGGAGCTTCTCAGGTAGGAAGACTAGAGATATACCCGAGTGATAAATGTCTGTCACTGACAGTGTCAGCTGGACCACTCTTCTCGCTCCGAGAGAAAGGGTCAGTGCGGCGCCTAACAGTTACAGACAACTCTATAGTTTGTGAAATCATGCTGTACATCATATACTATTATAGCAACGCAATTTCTCAGGTATCTGTGCTAGTTGATGAGGATATATGTGCCCTAGAAAAGATTAGTGACAACAGGAAATCTCTGGAAGAGGAGTTAGAGAACTCCATCCCTGTCGAGCCGGAATCTAAACCAGTAGAAACCAATGAAACTACCCCAATAATAGAGGGTACAAAAGAGGTTCCAGCAACAGATGATGCTCCTACAAGTGCAGCAGAAACAGAAAAGCCAGCAGAAACACCTACGGAAACACAAGCTCCAGAAGGTACCCCTGCTCCTTCCGTAACAGAAGTTGCCGCTCCAACAGAAACAGAAGGTGCCACTCCAACAGAAACAGAGGGTGCCGCTCCAACAGAAACAGAGGGTGCCGCTGTTAAATCGATAGAGTGGAGATGTACATATAGAAAAGGGAGAAACAATTGAGTTTACTAACTGCAGATTACTAGTTTTAATTTCATTTCTGCACCTAAAGGGCCAACCTCAAGATGCCGGATGGGTTACGAGGTATCTTTGAGACTAATGATAAGGGAATTCTGGAGTTAAATCTCACTGGATGTCCTAATATGGTGTTTTCTTCCGAAGTTATACGGTTAGCTCTGTTTTATAATGTCGCATAGTCTAACTCAATTCAAAATAAACAAACATTCAAAATAAACTACTCTATATTCCAGTCTTTCTGATCACTTTTAACCACGTTTCAGACTTCACCCAAAACAGAAGCTGAGCCAAAGTTACTCTTACGTAAGCCATGAGAATGAAACGTTAACTCTGATGTCTGGTTATCCCGAAAAGGGTAACTTTATATTAAGGTAAAATAACAGTTTAGTCTGAATATGCGTTTTTTCATCGAACGCGAAATCGTTATTTACTTGGTAACTGGTTTTCTTCAAAAGTGAAAATTCACAATTTACTCGTCAACGTCGCGCGCGTGGTTTTATTCTTATAAAAGTTAACATTTCAGCACTGGAATTTTCTCGCGCCAAGTGCTACACATGGTTTCCTAGGACGCGCGCAGTGCCAGCTGATTGTCCGACGGCGCGATGTCTCTGTCTGTCTGTCTGTCTGTGTGAGTGTGAGTGTGACTGTCTCACATAAAAAGAGAGTCTTCTATGCGATTCTCAGGTGGGCTGGTGGGTCAGGCCAATGAAATACACGTTCCCCCATTTTCAGGATTCTAACGACAAAGAGGGGAGACTCAGGAGCAATGAAAACAGCGATGGAGCTGTGTGTGAGATGTGGAGTGGGACGGGGAACAGACTCCCTGTATCCTGTTATTGTGGACCACAACCGACAGTTCCATCTTATTGGGCCACTGCTGGGGGAACTTGCCAGGGGAACTACCGCTTACTTCCACTGCAAAGTCAAAGGAGCTTCTCAGGTAGGAAGACTAGAGATATACCCGAGTGATAAATGTCTGTCACTGACAGTGTCAGCTGGACCACTCTTCTCGCTCCGAGAGAAAGGGTCAGTGCGGCGCCTAACAGTTACAGACAACTCTATAGTTTGTGAAATCATGCTGTACATCATATACTATTATAGCAACGCAATTTCTCAGGTATCTGTGCTAGTTGATGAGGATATATGTGCCCTAGAAAAGATTAGTGACAACAGGAAATCTCTGGAAGAGGAGTTAGAGAACTCCATCCCTGTCGAGCCGGAATCTAAACCAGTAGAAACCAATGAAACTACCCCAATAATAGAGGGTACAAAAGAGGTTCCAGCAACAGATGATGCTCCTACAAGTGCAGCAGAAACAGAAAAGCCAGCAGAAACACCTACGGAAACACAAGCTCCAGAAGGTACCCCTGCTCCTTCCGTAACAGAAGTTGCCGCTCCAACAGAAACAGAAGGTGCCACTCCAACAGAAACAGAGGGTGCCGCTCCAACAGAAATAGAGGGGGCCACTCCAACAGAAACAGAGGGGGCCACTCCAACAGAAACAGAAACACCTGCTCCTGTAGAAACTTCTACCCCTCCTACAGAAGGTAACACAGAAACACCCGCCGCAGAAGAAACACCAGCCACTGAAGAAACACCGGCCACTGAAGAAACACCGGCCATCGAAGAAACACCGACGGAAACTCCATCAGACGCCGCTATTCCTGTTGAAACTGAGGCCGCTGCACCGCCGCCCACAGATAAAGAAAAGGCCTCTGAAGACGCTAGTTTTACGCCTGCAGCTGAAGCAACACCAGAGGCCCCTCTTACCACAAATGTAGAAGCCCCATCTGCAGCTGAAGCAGAGGCCCCGCCTGCAGCAAAGACCGAACCTGCAGTTGAAGCGGAGGCCCAACCTGCAGTTGAAGCAGAAGCTCCGACCCCAGCAGTGACAGTAACTGCCCCAGTTCCAACTGTGTCTGCGGATGATGTAACAAGTGTGTGGGCAGGCGAGGTCACAATCAGGGGTCGATCTATCCATCTGGCTGCATATTATGGAACTGATTATGTTAAATTAGTGCGATTCCAAACCAAGATTATCTGAGAGAACAATAGCAGGCAGTATCTTGTTGTGCATGAAATAAGTTAGATCAGTATAAAATATCCCAAATTCTTCAATCATTTTCCTAAAATATCAGTCTTTTCACTTTGTGTCCAATACAGAATTCAGATCCTGAAGGGCGTTACTCGTCTGTCTGTTCTTCTTCGCAACACCTTTGCCTAACACAAAACCATATCGTCCCACCTTTGCCCCCGTCTCTTTAACTTTAATACCCGCTCCCGGGGCTGGCTTGTCCAAAAACAACACATTCAACCTATCAGGGAGAACTGTGTTAGATGATGAAAAACATTAATAGTGATGGCAGATCTACTATCTATTTTCAATAAAAACTGATAATTGAGGTAAACACTAAACGTATGACCTATACGAACCCTAAAAACCATAAACCAATTCGGACTTACTTTCTAAACTTATCGACATCTGTTTTTGGTGCCCACTTTGGCCCGTCTAGCATGTAGGCCCATGTGGGTCGGCGGTTAACGGGGTACCGAGGTAGGGGTCGGTGGTATACTGGACTTTCCTCACCATGCTTCCTGGTCAGGTCCGTTGCACTGGGGAGAGGGTGGAGGTGGGGTAGAGGGTAGGGTTGTGGAGGTTGGGGTCATGCCGTGGCGAGGAGGGTTGAGAAGCGATATGGAAATAAGTATAATGTCAGAATCGAACTGCTGAAATATGGAACATACTCTGTCACAGCATTGGCCTTCGACCCTATTCTCATTTCTTTCAAATAAAAGTATCGGCCCGATAGATAGTACAAACCTGATAAACTTGATGCCAGTAAACGTGTCATCAATGTACATGGTGGCGGTGGTTAGTAACCTCTTATTGTAACCCTTGAACACCAATCTGCACTGTGAAACATCTGAGTTTTGTAGCACTCTGTACGCTCTGTTTAGCAACATTTTTACTGTCTTCTCTGAAGGGAGGTATGGAATGTTACACATGTGGATCTAGCAACAAGTAAATAACCAATCAGAACTCGTTATTTAAGTCACGAACTGGTTATCAGCCAATCAGGGACCAGTATTTCCTGATTCGGTCGGTTCCTGACAACAACATACAGTTTGTATCATGATATAATGGTCTCACCTTGTGTTCGTTGCTGCATTCCGTAAACCCGTATATCGCTGGGAAAACACGTCCACAGTGCATCCAACTCATTTAACCTAGGAAATAGGGAGCATTCTAGATGTTGTTAATTTCAAACTAAACTTCCATGCTTGTTATGTTCTAACCCTCCTTTACATTTGTAAAGGGAGGCACAAAACATACTTAGTCTAGCTAGGCAATTCCTTGTTGGGATATTGGCTAACTGAACCCATATATACATTTAGGATATCGGCTAGGAATTAGCGCTGCGAGAAAGCTAAAGGTTGACCTACTTGTCCGGGGCATGGTAGGAAACGGCAAAATCAGAATAAGAAACATGGATCATAAGGACGGGAGTTTGAAAAAAGTTAGGATCTGAAAATAGCTCCTCTTCATCCTGTGTAATTTTAGTAGGGGCCGTCACTACGACAGAACCAGTTATCGGTCTCCTCAATCTTTCCGCTTCTTCGTTAATTTCAACCCAATCATTTGCTGTGTTTGATTTACATCGAGCCACAGAAACGGGATTACAAACAGAGACCTAACAGGATGAGTGGAATTAGAATTCCTGTTCAGCACTTATAATACACTCGTGTTGGTGTTCTGTCTGTTGTCTGTCTGTCTGTCTGTCTGTCTGTCTGTCTGTCTGTCTGTCTGTCTTGCCATTGGCTATGAATTGGGTCAGAGCATTGGCTGACAGGTCAAATTTGACTTTCATCGCCCTCGATTTCAAAAAGGGTCGAAACTACTGTCTGTCTGTCTGTCTGTCTGTCTGTCTGTCTGTCTGTCTGTCTGTCTCACCTCGGAAAGTAACCCTCTGGCTGCTCGACATGTCCTCCACACAACAGACATAGCTAGATGAAAATAGTACGAAATGTTTAGTAAAAATGGGAGAGTAATACATGAAAAATTACACGGATCAATTTAGGTAAATTATCATAAATCAAAATCATTAACAAACATTATCACAAAAACTCTTTTTAGGGGCAGGAGTTTGTTGAATATTAGGAGTTGTGGCAGTGTCATACTGAAGAACACTGACACAGTAAGAGGGACCCAGGGGGGATGCTATCAAAACATGACAAACTGTAACTGGTAACTCTTTCTCTTTATCCCCTCTATAAAACCCAAATAGTCTGTTTGTCCATCCATCTGTACATCATGCTATTGCCTTGCCCCGCATACAGGAAGTTACAGTGTTAAGAAAGGGTTGACTGGTAATTGTGTCTCCGGGCGAATAGAATGGGTTACACACCAGAGAGATGTAACCGGAGTGAACTTTACTGAACACCTGCCTAGCATCGCCGTCCTGGGGAGAAGA
>AVPN01000498.1:31787-43623 GCA_000695325.1 Pleurobrachia bachei | reverse complement strand
GGGGGGGGGCGGGGGTGGATTAGTTTCCTGAGTAGGGAGAGATCATCAGGGATTGTTAATGGGGCTCAGTTTCGAGCCTCACGGTATTAAATCGAGTATAATTTCTAGCGAAGTTACCCCTACTGCGTGCTCTAATCCTGCGAGGGGTACAAAGTTCAATACCAATACAGTCGGACCCCGTTTTAGTGGCACCCCAATTTAGTAACAGGGTAAATTTCCCCCGATATAGGAAATTAACGTTATTTGACCCCGATTGAGTGGCCACCCAGATTTAGTGACCAAAACCCTTTCCCCCAAGGATGTCATTAAATCGGGGTCCGACTGTATATCACTTACTGGCTCTCTCGAAGGAATGTGATGCTCATTGCTGCGCTCATTGTAATGGGGAGGACAGGTAGCGCCACGGGGATGATAAGGAAGAATATAAAGAAGCAGTAGAAGGTGGTCGAGTAAGGTTCAATGGACTCCATCGGCCACAAACACGTGACCGTAACATCATCGTAGACATAAGATCCCCCGTACATGTAGGGAGTGATACTGATCAAACTCATGGCCAGTGCGTAAAGTACCACTGGAACTGCCACGTGGACAGGCCGGATCCGATAGAAAGGTTTCAGGAGGTTTAGGGTCCTGGTGATGCTCAGACAAGCTACCAGGAATATACTAAATCGTGCCACAAAGCCCCATAACACTCCCCATAAGTTGCAGATAAACGGGTGGGCAAGAATCCAAGGCTGCCGATGGGACAAATAACTGACCCCCATGGGTAACATAAGGAGTGATGTGATAATGTCAACAATGGTGATAAGAATGTAAAACAGGGCCGCGTAATCAGTTTTTTTCTTGCTACCCACCACTTCAACATCACTATCCGGCTTATGGAGGAAGAAGGCGAGGGAGACGGTATTTGCGGGAACTCCGATAGCAAAACACAAAATGGAGACGACCCCAAAGAAAATGTCGACTTCAGGGACGCGGAAGAGATCGACGTATGCGTTAATGAGGTAGTTCCCCGTATCATTTCCCAGTGACGTCATTGTGTCATTCAGTGAAGAGGAAGATGGGGAGAGTGTATTATAGAGATCGGTATCATTGCTGCCCAGTGATGATAATGGGGAGAGGGTGTAGAGGTCGGTGATACATGATCCCGTGGTACAGTTGGTACGAAGAACCGGCATGTTGTACAAGCAAAGAAATAAAACAAAGTAGTTTGTAACTGTGAAAGTTTTTCAAAGGAGGCCCGAGTTCTTCTTTCGAATTAATTGGGTCAATGGTCATGTATTACTCTGTCTCTCCCCCCTCTTATGTACAAACGCTGTTCTTAGAAATATATCAAAGGCCAAACTTCCATTACCTAACAGAATATAGTCTGTCACGCGGGGAGAAGATACAAGTAATACGTTTTATACATCTTCTCTCTCTCTCTCTCTCTCTCTCTCTCTCTCTCCCTCTCTCTCTCCGTCTCTCTCTCTCTCTCTTTCTTTCTCTCTCCCGCACGCGGTGGCCATGGCCTTTTGGCCTTTCTTTAATCTCGTCTCTCAAAATAACCAAACCGCGAAAAGCACATGAAAATATCCTAGAGAATAAACGTCCATCACTCTTCTAGGTGTTGCCATGTGTTACTAGGTGTCACTAGGTGCTACTCGACGGTTCAGTAGATATTGACGGATCATACACAATTTCAGTAATCATGCCCAGTGCATTGGGAATCATATCCATTTCCATCGTATTCTTATTACACCTCTGATATCCAGCCGGTTTAACCCCTAAACTGATCCCCAGCTTGTCCCTCACGGTCGTGGTATACCTTCTAAACGCTCTGAATCTCCACAAATAAACACATGGGTTCACAGCCGCATTTAGACCCACACAATACACCGCTAGTGTGAGTCTAATGTAGATGGCAACTGAGTTGTGGACATCCAAGATCTCGATTCGTTGTGAATTAGGGAAGGCATGAGTTAAAATCACCTGCACCACTTCCAACATTACTAGGATACAGACTGGGAAATTGAGAATTATGTAGATTAGTGTCACTAAGATGATAGTGGTGGAGGCATATCTTTTCTCCTTGTCCACATCCTTATTCCGGCATATCTTGACGGGTCGGAGGAGTTTATAGGATGATATGGCACAGGATATAACAATGGGAAGGAAGGGGAGGAAGATTGGGACTTGGAACCAAAGGATGTAAACTGTGACGTAGAGATTTAGAGGTCGGATCTTCTGGGCAAAGTCTTTCCAGACACAGATCGTTGTGGCAGCAAGGTAACTGGGGGAGGAAGAGAAGTTAGGGCTACTGTAAGTTGCAGCATACAAACAATGCTTGTCACAAATTTACTTTTTCGATATTTGTCAATCTTTACTACTTGTCACAAATTTACTTTTTGTTAATCATGTTATGCTATCATTTCATTATGTTAGCATAGAAAAAAATAAAGGCAAGGCACGTGCTAAATTAACTCACTTGTATTCGTTGTGATAGGCATACGGCAACAGCCCGACACCCAGCATCAGCAGAGTATACATCACCATGGGTACAATCAACTGCACCCATCTAATCCTCCTAAAGGGGAACACTAAACACCACGTTCGGGATATGCTCAACATGGCTACCAGGAACACACTAACACGCGATGTAGCGGGGAACAGAACACCCCACAGATTACATGTGATTGTAGAAGTGAAGATCACAGGTCGTCTGTTGCAGAGATAACACAGGGAGGGTGGTAGCATTAGTGCACAGTTAACTATATCAACCAAGACGATAGCTATGTAGACCGTGTTGGAAAGATCTCTCCGTTTGGAGGTGAAGTAGGGGAGAGAGATTGCGTTGCCGATTATCCCGAATACAGAGATAAAAAGAAGGATGCTTCCTAGGGTGTAGTCAGCTGCTACATCGGGTTGGAATTGTGGTGTTGTGTAGTATACTGCACTGGTAAGAGTCTCTCGGTGGGTCGAGTTCATCCTAGTTCACCTAGAGGTAATATATGGTTAGGGTCTCACGATGAGTCGAGTTCATCCTATAGAGAGAGGTGAAATAGTGGGTGTTAGTGGGTTGAGTTCATCCTATATAAGAGGGGTAATATGGTGGGTGTTAGTTTCAAGAAACGTGGTTTAAAGTCAGTTATAGGTTTAGAAAAGACCTTAAGTTATAAAAAATAGAACAGGGTCGAGAGATGATCGAGAAAGGAAAACATGCCCATGACCAGTGACCATACTCAAAGTCAATAAACCCAGCTGTCCTGAGCTGTCGACTGTAACATGCATAATATATGAATGAAGAATAATTACCAAACAGCATAAACATATTGCAGGTCAATGACATTGACTCAATGCTTCGGAGCATGTCTTTTCCGTGTATGTTCTCCACCCCCCTCTCTCTTTCTCAATATGTCATCTCTATTGAAGCATGTAAGTAGGATAAATATGACGACACAGCCAGGTGGGAGATAATTAGGGGAGAGGGAAAGTGTGCCTTCAAACGCTTTGCCAACAAGTTTATTTGATCACGAAGAAGACACAAGAAAGTGGTTTTCCCAAGTTAACAAGTAAACGAATAACACCGCTGAAAGGCTGGTTTTAACATCTACCCTAGTAAAGGTCGCACGCCCATTTCTGGTGAAAATGGGCCCATTGACGCCCATTAATGGGCCCATTAACAGGGCCCATTTTTGCTGAATGCGCCCATTAATGGGCCCATTTGCGCGTACTATGGCGTTATTGGCCCATTAATGGGGCCATTTCACACGCAACTTTTACTATAGGGTCAGATTCAGCCAAATGGCCCCATTAATGGGCCAATAACGCCATAGGACGCGCAAATGGGCCCATTAATGGGCGCATTCAGCAATAATGGGCCCATTTTGTTGTTAATGGGCCCATTAATGGGCGTCAATGGGCCCATTTTCACCAGAAATGGGCGTGCGACCTTTACTAGGGCCTGTGTTGTAATTATTCAAAAAAAGTTAGAAATCGATTTCACTATAATATATTACTAGACTCATTGAGTTAATATCTAATTAATACGCACCTAAGGTGCGGTACCTTCCTTTTGTCACTGTCATTTTCATATCATGTCTCTCATGAGCCCGCTGCATGAAATACTGTACCATGAGGTCGTACATGTTCTTTTTGTTAGAGTCATTCCTCATGAAATCACTGACGCAGTTCTTGGGGAACGGTGTTCTGCCACTGAACTCGATACTTGTCCTCGAACCTCTATCTGCCCTACAAAAATAAAAAGCTTTACTGCAACATTTTTTTTAGGAATCCAAAATAATATGTTTCTTTCTATAATCATAAAAACCTGTTAATCTTTGATTGTTTTAAGTGCCTCGATCGTAGTCTTGTTATTTCTCGATTCATCTTCAGCTGAAGGGTGACAGACATACGCCGTCCTCAGGGAGTCACTACTTTCCGCATCAGTGTCAATTAGTCGGATTAAGACTGGAACTCTTTTCCTGAAACAATATAATAGGAGGTTATAATTACGCTTCCGTTGGTAACTACCTGGGCCGGTAAGTATCTCCATCAATGGTTATTGATATGTTCGCAAAAGGCAAGCTTCCCCTCGTCCGACCCGAAGGCCATCTATTATCCCGAATACAGAGATAAAAAGAAGGATGCTTCCTAGGGTGTAGTCAGCTGCTACATCGGGTTGGAATTGTGGTGTTGTGTAGTATACTGCACTGGTAAGAGTCTCTCGGTGGGTCGAGTTCATCCTAGTTCACCTAGAGGTAATATATGGTTAGGGTCTCACGATGAGTCGAGTTCATCCTATAGAGAGAGGTGAAATAGTGGGTGTTAGTGGGTTGAGTTCATCCTATATAAGAGGGGTAATATGGTGGGTGTTAGTTTCAAGAAACGTGGTTTAAAGTCAGTTATAGGTTTAGAAAAGACCTTAAGTTATAAAAAATAGAACAGGGTCGAGAGATGATCGAGAAAGGAAAACATGCCCATGACCAGTGACCATACTCAAAGTCAATAAACCCAGCTGTCCTGAGCTGTCGACTGTAACATGCATAATATATGAATAAGGAATAATTACCAAAAGGCATAAACATATTGCAGGTCAATGACATTGACTCAATGCTTCGGAGCATGTCTTTTCCGTGTATGTTCTTTCCCCCCCCCCCTCCCTCTCCCTCCCTCTCCCTCTCTCATGTCTATTGAAGCATGGTATGACTACTACTAAAAAGGATAAAATGGCGACGCAGCAAGATGGTAGATAATTAGGGGGAGGGAAAGTGGTTTCCCGGTGCCGTCAAACGCTATGCCAACAAGTTTTTTATCACAAATGACAAAGAAGACACAAAAAAGTGGTTTTTCCTAATTTTAACAAATAAACGAATAAATTGACCACTGTTTTATCATTTATACCCATATCCCCTGCAGGTCCGGCTGGAAGCAAGACAGCTACTACTGCAGCTGGTACTGGCACAGCTGGAAGCAGTTCAAATTATGACGTCATTGGATCAAGTTCTAGTGACGTCATGGCGCAGATGGATGCCCTCCTACTGATGCAGGATGACAAAAAACCAACACAAATTAGCAAAAAACAGAAAGTTGTTGTTCCCACAGCAATGAAAGAGAATACACCACCCACAGTAGAATGTTCGAGGAATAATAATGCTATTAAACTACCTAGTGCTACAAAAACTGCTACACCCCCACCCCCAGCAACAAAATCTGACATAATAACGATTATTGATGATGATGTTAACGATACTGTCGGGTTGTCTCATGTAAAGAGAAATGTGGAGCAATTAATGGAACATAGTCAAGGTAATTGATTGGTAATTGATTGGAGGTAATGAGTTATATGTTGTTGAATAAAATGGGTGCACACCAGAAATTACACGCTTCAATTACTTAGTTGTAACCCAACTGAAATATTCTCTCTCTCTCTCTCTCTCTCTCTCTCTCTCTCTCACCCCTCTCTCTCAGGGTGCCCATTTCATTACATATACATATCGGAGAGTGGAGATGAAACTAAACGCAGGTCGGAGGCAGCACTTCAGGAAAACCTAAATATGACAGGTGAGGAATCTTATTTGTTCAAATTCTAACAGATACAAAGTCTAACAGATATATCAAGTTCAAATATTAGTGTACAATATCATACGAGGAAAACTGGTGTAGTCAACAGCCCAATCTTATTACACACATTTAGAAAGCCTTACGGGAGCCTAACAAACAGCCTATACAAATACTGGAATGTGAGTGTGGCCTCCTATTATACTTTCGACCATGTATGTTAAATATGAGGGGTCAAAACATGATGATGCAATCGGTATGATAATTATTCATGTCTAATTTAGCTACCGAATGGCGTAAAGAGGGCCGGGGTCGATGAATGAGTACTGGAAATATCTTGACTTAACACCCGGTGAAACAAATACCAGCTGCACAGAGATGAGATTATCATGATTATGCAACAAAAATCCCCTTCAAGATGCGGTCATTGCATTTCTGATCACACAAGTACCTGTGAAATCGGGAATATGTGTGAAACCAGGAATATATGTGAAAAATCGATCGTTGGTAGAAAAATAACTAGGAGCAGCATACATGCAATCTTCAAACAGATGGTGGTGCTAGAGAGAATATCCTTCGAGGCATTGGAGCGTGTAATATATTTTGCATATACCTCCTCCAGTAGACATGGGCAGGTCACATGACCTAGTCAGAGAGAAACAAGTGATACATATTGCACTACAGCTTCAAACCTCGATTTACCGGACTCCTGAACGGGCCGAAGGATTTTTACACGGTATTTCGAGATCATGAACCGATCCAAACAAGTAAACAACTAGTCAGAACTAGTTATTTAGGTCACGTGACTGGTTATCAGCCAATCAGAGACCGGTAAATCGAGGTGTCCGGTATATCGAGTTTTGCCTGTGTATTATAATAGTACCGCTAGGTGCGAGATCAGGCCGTATTCTGCCGGAAAACCCAAACGCAGCTTCTACAAACTGACTAGACTGCGAATATAAGAGCGTATAGTAAACAGGAATATATATAGTGTTCTCGTCTTGTATTTTATTGGTCTTTATTGAGAAAACAAGCATAAACTGATACAATATATCAATCAACACCTCCAGCTTTATCTCCTCTCTATCACTTTCTTTCTATCTTCCTCCATCTTTCTTTTGTGCCTCGTACGATGGTCAAAAGTGATGACTTACTTGACTTACTCGACCGAAACTTTTGTCTTTTATAGCAAATAAAATCTCTTTATACCCAGCTGCTACTTCGACGACGTGAAACAATCAAACGATCAAACAATCAAACAAAGTAAAAAACAAATCTAAATAAAAATCAAACCACCCTCTCAGGAATGTGGAGGCTGGCCCGAGTGTGGACAAACCAGCTAAAGTCATGTGACCGGCTATTCATTGTTCATCAGGAGAGTATTGGGCGATACTCTGAGATCTACTTAGAAAGCAGTTACTGTGATATTCTCGCTCCCGGACTGGACTGTTCAAAAGCTCCCAACAAAACAGGTACAGTCGGACCCCTATTTAGTGACATCCTCGGGGGAAAGGGTTTTGGTCAGTAAATCGGGGGTGCCACTAAATCGGGGTCAAATACCATTAATTTCATATATCGGGGGAAATTTATCATGTCACTAAATCGGGGTGTCACTAAATCGGGGGTCACTAAATCGGGGTCCGACTGTATTACCTTATCTATCTACTGATCAAAACAGGTACAAGCTAAATTATTCTATTGGGCAAATGTCTGAGGTCTCTATAACAGTTGGTACACATTAGCCACTATGACTCATTCTATATGAGTACCAAAATAGAGAGAGATTATATAAGAAGGTTGAACAAATATTATTATGTGCCCGTTCCTAGCGGGATATAAAGGTTGAGTGGTGTCAGTTTTAGTCAACCGTCTCACACATCTACTGTTCTCTCACTCTGTCGTCTACTGTTCTCTCACTCTCCATAGGTATCTCTGATATTTTTACATCTCACACTAATATATACTATTTTCAGGATCAAGCACAACTCATAGTCCATCACCAGCTGCAGTGAACACCAAGACGACCGAATTAAAGGACAAAACGAAGATCAAACCGGTAGTCCCCGCTCCCCCGTCTAAACACCACGTGATACCTGATATTTCTGACAGTGAAGATGACGATCTACCAACAATTGAAATTGATGATGTGTTTCACACTTCACCGTCATCCAGCAATCCAGGCAGAAACAAATTACCAGAGATAGAGGGGGATGATATAGTGGAGATTCGGGATGATCGTGAGAAAACAAAACCTTTTGAAAAGAGACCTGCCATGGGCTTGAGACCTACTATGGCTACAAGACCTACAGTTGCCATAGGAACGAGACCTGATGTCTCCAAATCACCAGTAGCAGTTGTCTGTACTTTCCCAGCCCACACTTTTAAGTGAGTAGAAGCTGATTAATGAGGGTTACTTTCAGTTCTGAAGAAAGGTTTGTTAGTGTTCTAACTTTTCTTTACATTGGCACGGAGCGAGAGGGCGAAACTAGGCAAACGAAAGGCTTCTGTCATAATTAATTCCAGTTTTCTAAGCATCAGAGATGCGGGTCACTCGAAACTATTTTGCAAAACTATCCCTGCACAAACTAAGTTTTATCGGTCTTTAGTAAAACTAAGGAACTGCCAAGGAGGAGGAAATCATATTTGGATATATTTGTGGAACATTTATATGGAGTCGGGTGTGACGAAAAATCGAGCTAGAAAACCGAGCATGCACCCCATTATAACCCTCCATCACAGTCCTTTCTATGATCTCTCTCTCTCTCTCTCTCTCTCTCTCTCTCTCTCACACTCTCTCCCTCTTCTCCCAGACAAATTTACATTAAAAGGGTATTAAAAACAACATTAGGCGCAACGAGGCCACCTGTGGTCCATCTAGTCAGTGTGGGTTCATTATTCTCTCCATCTTCATCTCTCTCTATCTTCATCTCTGTCTGAGAGAGATAGAGAGAGAGAGAGAGAGGGCTCTCTTTTCTGTAGGCATAATTGCTTAATCGGCAGGACTCGAGCATAATAACAGGCTCCTAAATCCCTACTAAAAACGTGATCTTGTGCTCCAGACTAAGGATGAACAAAGTTCAATGAGCATGGGTCTCTTAGTAAGGCCGACTAGTCTTGAGTGAGTAGTGACTGTCTCGTTTGGTTAGGAAGTCACAAACTGGGTGAGAGGGGGGCGGGGGGAGGGGCGACTTCCACAGTTTGAAGACGGCAGTATGAATGGTTCAGATCAAAGACTTGTAGTGACTTCTTATTATGTTCAGACTATCATTTCTTTCTCCCCTCTCTCACTCACGTTAAAGTCAAGCAGCAAAAAGCAAAGGTGTGAATTAACTATAGCTGATTAATAAGACACGTGTACAAGATGTTCTTGAACATGTGGGATTCACAAGAAGAGAATAAAGAAGAAGTTCACTAGAAGAGAACCTCAAAGAAGAAGAGAGAAGTAGAACATCACTGAGCTCTTGCCATCATACTGATCATATCATAGATATACACAATATGTATCGATTCTCAAGTGATATGATTGATGAACAAATTCATTCTATTCATGGTTCATATCATATCAAGAAACATACATATCATGAGAGTAGGAAACAAAGTGGCAAAAACTCCAATTATTGTCCAGCAAAAGGACTGCCTTTTACCCCTCAGCATCTTTAGTAATGCGGGCTAGAGCCTCTTTAGGTTCAGCTAATAAATTCATAAGATTCATTAGATTAACAATGACCTAAGGAGATATAATGATATAGGGACGTTAAGAGACTCGAGGTGTTTTATTTCAGGACGAAAACCCTAAACCTCCCCTTCCCTATTGTACAGAGTGAAGTTATGTGTGGATAACGCCGAAGTCAACAGTGCTCGGCAACAGAAACTTCTCCAAGAACTGGACAGGAACTCGGTTTCATATGATGTTCGAAAGTTACAGGTAAAGTTCGGAACTCGGAAACCAGGTTCTATTTTGTCTAAAAAGCGATTGATTTGTTCTGCCGAACCCTCATAGATCGTGTGCAGTGTGAGTTATACAGGACTAGACGATCGCCAGAAACTATATGGGTCAAACAATGTGGATTTCGGCAATTTCATCTTTCTCTCTCTATCCCCACCCCTCATCTCTCTTTCTCTCTCTCTCTCTCTATCTTTCTGTTTATCTCTCTCTCTATCTTTCTGTTTATCTCTCTCTCTCTCTCTCTCTCTCTCTCTCTCTCTATCTCTCTCTCTCTCTCTCTCTCTCTCTCTCTCTCTCTCTCTCTCTCAGCCCTCTCCATATCCCTCGATATCCCACACAAGTTGCATTGATATTCAATGCAGGTGCAACGCGTGAATAATGTCGGTAAATCTTCATGAGGTTGAATTTCTTTTAATATTCAGCAACCGACCAAATCAGAAAATACTGGTCCCCGATTGGCTGATAACCAGTCACGTGACCTAAATAACGAGTTCTGATTGGTTGTGTCATCCGGTTCCCGATATTTAGTAATTTTCCGGTGCACAAAATAACCTCGAGAAGAATGGAAATGTAGGCTACATTTCATCCACGATTAAAAGGGCCAACTATTTAATTCAAAATATTAATTATTTATTGTGCAAGACATGGGGATCAGTTTAGGGCGTTGTCAGTACTCAGTGTATTGAGTAGTCAGGGCATACCATTACATTGCCAAAATATGCTTAAAAAAGGGGCATAGATATTGGCATTTTCAGTTGTTACAAAACTAAAAAGGCTGATATGTTGTCAAAATTAGTGCACTTAATTGTCTTGTTACAGAATTTTTGAATTTTATAAGAACTAAGTTTTAAAATCCTACAATCGGAAAAGGGAGTTACGAACTAAAGTGCGTTTCAATCGACTTGACCTGAGATTCCTGGAAATTGAGGATCTCCCTTTAGTAAATACACTGATCTCGCCTTAATTTCCAGGAATCTCAGGTCAAGTCGTTTGAAACGCACTTTAAAGCAGGCGATATATTGGTATCCGGATATCAGTAACAATTATCTCAAGCTAAAAGTAAAATGACCTGTGTACAACCAACCGCAATTTTAATAGACATTTTTTTACAGTAGGGTCAACACGTTGTGTTTTACAGCGTCGACCGAACTGTAAAAAAGTTTTACAACGGCTGTAATTTTTATTCTGAATATAAATCTCTGCCCCTCATTTTATAACAACAATTGGATCTCTGCCCCTCATTTTATAACAACAATTGGATCTCAGCCCCTCATTTTATAACAACAATTGGATGTCTGCCCCTCATTTTATAACAATTCAATATCTGTCTCTATAGGTGGGAGATTTTCTGTGGATAGCAGAGAAAGATGGGTTAGAGATGGTTCTTGATTTCGTAGTTGAGAGAAAGAGGATGGACGATCTTGCTCAGAGCATCACTGGAGGGCGGTAAGAACAGGGCTGGGTCCTGAGGGGAGGGTTGGAGGGTGGAGGGGAAACTTGCTCAGAGCATCTGTATCACTGGATGCCGGAAAGAAATATACAAATGGAAACAAGAATTATTGCATTATATATTCATAATGTGGTGTTTCCCTGCCACAAATGGATTTAAAATTGATGAATAAGCTTCCAAACTGGATTTCCTTGACGAATTTTATGCTCAAAGAGCATTTTTGGCTGATGAGATGTTGGTTACTAAGGTAACTAGGCCAGTTGCTATGGTAACCGAAGCAGTTGCTATGGTGACCGGAGCAGTTGCTGTGGTAACCAAAACAGTTGCTATGGCAACAAAGGCAGGAGACCCCAGTTGGTTACCAAGTGCTTCAACGTTAACCGCATCTCAACTTGAGTCAC
>AVPN01000497.1:38686-49724 GCA_000695325.1 Pleurobrachia bachei | reverse complement strand
TAGAATACAAGCAAAGTATCAGTATGGGATCATGGGAAGAGAAGAAGCAAATGGAGAAGATGTATTGGTGGATCAGTACCAACCAAAGTTCGCTGAAATATAGCCAGTACCAACGCACTAAAAACTCATAGATACTGCACAGAACTACGGCTATTCTATTGGGCCTCTGGGTCCTGGGAATTTCATAGATTGAGGAGAGGTCATGCCTTGAGGCAGTGAATACGTATGGAGGGTAATACATGTAATGAACTGTACACCAATACATTAGCTACTGTCTAATGCAGGGAGAGGGAGAGTCGACAATGTATACGGACATCTGCTGCATCTATAGCTATGGCGGAGAGAAAGATACTGATAGAGAGAGGAAGAGAGAGAAACGCTTACTAAGATAGAAGAGATAGAAGAGAAGTAAATCACGCTTGGGGAGGTAAGCATGAGGGGGTGTCTGACAAAAGACCAGGGAAACGTCACAAGCTTCTTGAGATTGTTTAACCCCTCACGACCGCATAAAGTATATCTCGTATGGACTCAGCGCTTGCTTTCAGACTCTCCTTTTTCTATCTCTCTTGCATTTAGTCTTTAGTCTGCTTGTTTTAGTACTCTCGCTCTAACTACCTCTCCCTACCTAGTACCTACCTCTCCCCACCTCCCCATGTCTTCTCCTCTAAACCATTAAAATATTGACGTTGCAGTACACGCACGTTACGTGGAGGTGTACTGCAGCAGCAAATTGTTACTCAACACCTCTCCACCCCTTACTCAACATCACAGAGAGTACCCTTTAAAGTGAACCTGAAGTTTAATTTGACATGAAACCTGGTTCAACTAAACCTATAACATATGAATCACGTATTGACTCAGCACACGAAGAATCTCACAGATAGTATTCACACAGATAGCATTCGCACAGATTCACACAGAAATCAAGGTCATGTTATTTGTTAACCGCCAATAATCCGTTATAGTAGTAGTTAGAATCGCTAGAATCAAATACACAACCCTCTCTGCTCTCACCGATAGAAACGTTGGATCCTTGATTAGCTTGGAACTTAGCAAACTCTCCTGCAGACATCCTGACGGACACCTTACTGCCCTCAACAGAGTGACTGTAGGTGATACCATCAAACCCGCCCATACTTTTCAAGGATTCAAATTGGGATGATTCCATTGCTAGCACCATCTCTCCGCTACCACCACCTAGTGATGAACACACGTGCAAACACACGGGGCGGAAATAGGGGCGGGGAAAACGAAAAAAGATCTGGGCAAAAAGTTGTAAATCAGTTTCTGCACGGTGAAACATTTTCTTGGCTAAGGCTGTTTTTTAAACAACAATGCTTTTTCTTGCTAAGCTGCTACAACCAGTAGCCCATGGGCCAGGAAAAGGGAGGCCGGAGTGGGGTTCAATTCTATAAACTAACTCAGAAGACCTGCTATAAAGCATGAGCTGCTACAGAACTAACAGGTTAGTCTCTAGGATAAGTGTGAGCTACACAAGTACTAACCTGCACCCTGTTGCTGCTGAGTTCTAGCAGAACTACCTCCACCCTGTTGGTTTGCCTGGAACAGCTGGAACTCTTCAGCGGTCAGTCTGTATGTTACCTTTCCACCAGCAACAGTAGGTCTGCTTCTAATACCAGTAAAGTAGGATTGCAACATGGTGTGCTGTTCATCGGTCAGAACCAACACAAACATACCACCTGCAGGGAAGCATGGTAAGGTTAATTAGTACATTATACGTCAATATATCCCGGCCTAGCAGATTCACACAACGGTGAATTGAATAGTTACTATGTACCACCTTGCCAAGTTATGACTACAGCTCACACTGTACCACCCTACAACTTACTTGAATCCTGTGTAACAGAGAGGGACATGGGACCACCTCCTGAACCTCCACCAGAGGCACCACCTGCAGATATATATCAGAGTTATGCACAGTAAGAGTTAGAGTTACAATGGAGATTTGGAAACGGTAATGGGTTCACCATTACTTGCCCTACTCAGTTTGTTGTTTTGTTCTTGAAGGACAACGTATCCTGCCGTGAGTTGTCTGGTGCCGCCGACCCTATCTGAGCGAGGTGACCCCCACGACGCCAGAAAGGACGTGAGCCATTATAGAAGTTGGGTAGCCGGTATGTTCTCCTAAATAACGTGACTCTACCGCTGGATTCCTACATACCTGCACTCTGTTGAACAGCACTGCCTCCGCCCTGTTGGTTGGCCTGGAACAGTACCTTGAGAAGTCGCCAGTCAGACATTCTCACCTTTCCACCAGCTACAGTGGGCCTGCTTCTTATACCAGTAAAGTAGGATTGTAACATGGTGTGCTGCTCCTCGGTCAGAACTAGCACAAACATACCACCTGGAAGAAGGGGACATGGTTAGGGTAATGAGAACATTGTCAATAAAACCACCGGCTAGCAGATTCACACAACGGTGAATTAAATAGTTACTACCACCCTACAACCCTACCACATGTATAACTTACTAGAATCCTGTGTAACAGAGAGGGACATGGGACCGCCTCCTGAGCCTCCACCAGAGGCACCACCTGCAGATATATCAGAGTTACAATGCACAGTTAGGGTTAGAGTTACAATGGAGATTTGGAAAGAGTTCACCATTACTTGCCCTACTCAGTTTATTGTTTTGTTCTTGAAGGACAACGTATCCTGCCGTGAGTTGTCTGGTGCCGCAGATATATATCAGAGTTATGCACAGTAAGAGTTAGAGTTACAATGGAGATTTGGAAACGGTAATGGGTTCACCATTACTTGCCCTACTCAGTTTATTGTGTTGTACTGGTGCCTGGTGGGCAACTAGGTAGTATCCTGACGTGATCAGCTGTCTGGCGGCGCCGACCCGAACTGAGCGCATTGTCGTGCAACCCGTTTTGAGAATCAATATGGGGTCTGGCTACGCCAGACAGGACGTGATCAGTCACTCTAGCAATTGTGGATCAGGTCTGTCGCCTAAATAACGTGAATCTACCGGTGGATTCCTACATACCTGTACTCTGTTGAACAGCACCTGCTCCACTCTGTTGGTTGGCCTGGAACAGTTGGAACTCTTCAGCGGTCAGTCTGTAAGTCACCTTTCCACCAGCTACAGTGGGTCTGCTTCTAATACCAGTAAAGTAGGATTGTAACATGGTGTGCTGTTCCTCGGTCAGAACCAGCACAAACATACCACCTGGAAGAACGGGGCATGGTTAGGGTAATGAGAACATTGTCAATAAAACCACCGGCTAGCAGCTTCACACATCAATGTATTTAATAGTTACTACCACCCTACAACCCTACCACGTGTATAACTTACTTGAATCCTGTGTGACAGAGAGGGACATGGGACCACCTCCTGAGCCTCCACCAGATGCACCACCTGCAGATATATCAGAGTTACAATGGAGATTTGGAAACGGTGAAGAGTTCACCATTACTTGCCCTACTCAGTTTATTGTGTTGTACTGGTGCCTGGTGGGCAACTAGGTAGTATCCTGACGTGATCAGCTGTCTGGCGGCGCCGACCCGAACTGAGCGCATTGTCGTGCAACCCGTTTTGAGAATCAATATGGGGTCTGGCTACGCCAGACAGGACGTGATCAGTCACTCTAGCAATTGTGGATCAGGTCTGTCGCCTAAATAACGTGAATCTACCGGTGGATTCCTACATACCTGTACTCTGTTGAACAGCACCTGCTCCACTCTGTTGGTTGGCCTGGAACAGTTGGAACTCTTCAGCGGTCAGTCTGTAAGTCACCTCTCCTCCGGCTACAGTGGGCCTGCTTCTAATACCAGTAAAGTAGGATTGTAACATGGTGTGCTGTTCCTGGGTCAGAACTAATACAAACATACCACCTGGGAGGGGAAGGGGCATGGTTTATAGGAGCGAAAATGGAAGTAAATTCCCAAAATACGTGTGGTTTCGTTTCATATTCGTCTAATGTGTTCCCGCTTTTCTTCTTAGAACGATCACTAGTTTAGATTTTGATAAACCTAAGTTTCCAAAAAAAATCCAAAAAAAACTGGGAGAATGCTCCCGTAGTTGATGTGAATCACATCTGTGGACCTTTTTGAACTGGTGCCTGTTGGGCAACACCCTCGGGACAGCACGCTAGCTAAGCTAACCACTTTACATGCGGAGCTCACGGGACTCAGAGGTTACCCGCACCCACACAATCTTACTCATCGCTCACTCTACCACGAGTTGGATGTCCAATGCAATGACAATGGCACTCTCTCAGCCACTATTCAGTCACTATTCAGCACTATTCAGGACAATCCCTCACAACTCGGAGAGGATCAAGAGCCAAGCAGTAGGTCAAACCTCGATTCCCATCTCTACTCCCCCAGTCAGACAACTCCCAGTCCAGTGGCCCTAAGGCATCGCAACCACTGTTAATTGAGTTCTAATGGGGTTTCGCGCTCAACCGACCACCGCCGGTCCGGCCACTTGGGCCGTACTTACTCATTCATGCATCTTTTTATATGAGTAATTTGCTATAGAAACAATCCTTGTGTTTTAATAGAAATTTTTACATTTTACACTTCCATCATTTCCAGAACAACTTAGTCGTAACACTTTCTCACTCAAATAGTGGTAATTCAGTATCATAAGTAACCGATTCAGTTGCCATGGCAACCCTAACGTTTGCGGTAATTGTGTGAAATAATGAGTAAAGACGGATTTTTTGAAGTTTTCACTCCAGTTTCAAAACACCGACCACTACACCCAGTCAACTACAATATCCAATGATTGAGGCACATCACTAGTTTATAACTCACTTGAATCCTGGGTAACAGAGAGAGACATAGCTCCTCCACCACTACCTCCTCCAGAGACGTTTGGCCTGGTTGTCCTGGAACATCTTGTACTCTTCAGGGGTCATCAGGATGTCATAGTCACCCGCTGAAGGAATAATGGTGATGTTTAGATCAGAAGCACTAGAGAGGACTATAATATAGAGTGGGAGGGCCCCCGAGTGGGACAAGAAAACATGGTCACTAGCATTCAAGAGAATGAAGGAGGTATATAATATGTATCTAATTCTAATTTGACAAAGAAGCGCCGAAGTATCGCGGAAAATGATGGTAATTCGAAGAGGATGGGGCTTCAGGGAATATCAGAACTGGGAAAGTAAAAATGAATAAATCATTCAGGAAGAGAGAAAGAGAGAGAGAGAGAGAGAGAAAAGGAGAGGGAGAGAAAGAGAGAAAGTGAGAGAGAGTGTGCGTGTTTTCAAGATGAAAATGGTTGAGACAAAATCCAAAAAAAACTGGGAGAATGCTCCCGTAGTTGATGTGAATCACATCTGTGGACCTTTTTGAACTGGTGCCTGTTGGGCAACACCCTCGGGACAGCACGCTAGCTAAGCTAACCACTTTACATGCGGAGCTCACGGGACTCAGAGGTTACCCGCACCCACACAATCTTACTCATCGCTCACTCTACCACGAGTTGGATGTCCAATGCAATGACAATGGCACTCTCTCAGCCACTATTCAGTCACTATTCAGCACTATTCAGGACAATCCCTCACAACTCGGAGAGGATCAAGAGCCAAGCAGTAGGTCAAACCTCGATTCCCATCTCTACTCCCCCAGTCAGACAACTCCCAGTCCAGTGGCCCTAAGGCATCGCAACCACTGTTAATTGAGTTCTGATAGGGTTTCGCGCTCAACCGACCACCGCCGGTCCGGCCACTTGGGCCGTACTTACTCATTCATGCATCTTTTTATATGAGTAATTTGCTATAGAAACAATCCTTGTGTTTTAATAGAAATTTTTACATTTTACACTTCCATCATGAGGAATCCAGAACAACTTAGTCGTAACACTTTCTCACTCAAATAGTGGTAATTCATTGTCAATAGTAACCGATTCAGTTGCCATGGCAATTTGGCGTTAATTGTGTGAAATAATGAGTGAAAACGGATTTATGAAGTTGGCACCCCAACTTTAAAAGATCTGACTTTATCACCAAGTCAACTATATCCCATGATTGAGACACAACACTAGTTTATAACTCACTTGAATCCTGGGTAACAGAGAGAGACATAGCTCCTCCACCACTACCTCCTCCAGAGACAGCTCCTCCGGCCTTGGCCTGGTTGTCCTGGAACATCTTGTACTCTTCAGGGGTCATCAGGATGTCATAGTCACCCGCTGAAGGAATAATGGTGATGTTTAGATCAGAAGCACTAGAGAGGACTATAATATAGAGTGGGAGGGCCCCCGAGTGGGACAAGAAAACATGGTCACTAGCATTCAAGAGAATGAAGGAGGTATATAATATGTATCTAATTCTAATTTGACAAAGAAGCGCCGAAGTATCGCGGAAAATGATGGTAATTCGAAGAGGATGGGGCTTCAGGGAATATCAGAACTGGGAAAGTAAAAATGAATAAATCATTCAGGAAGAGAGAAAGAGAGAGAGAGAGAAGGAGAGGGAGAGAAAGAGGGAGAGAGAGAGTGTGCGTGTTTTCAAGATGAAAATGGTTGAGACAGGTAGTGACAGCTAGAAAATCCGAACCATATAAAGGGACAACTAGTTCAGTAGTGCAATTGGTTTTAAATGGAGTAGGCTTTCCTTCTTTCTTATCATCCCTGTCTCTCTCTGTCCCTCTCTCCAGGACAACTATAACTCTCTTACCCTGGTTAACAGATGCCTGTAGTTTCATGCCATTGAAGTATCCGGCTGCCTTGAACTGCTCGAACTGATCCTTTGTCAGCTTGATGGAGTAGTTACCACCACCTGATATGAGACAATATAGATATAACGGTCTCTGATCAGATAGTATACGAAACATTGAGTTTAGAACGGGAAAGGATGGGCTGGAGAGAGAGGGATAGAGAGAGAGAGAGAGAGAGAGAGAGAGAGAGAGAGAAAGGAGAGACTCAAAACACAAGTTTAGTTGCTGTAATTTGACATACACACACATGCACATGCTGTTTTTGTAATCAAACACACATGCCGGACAAGGAAATGCAAATTTTGCAAAATCCCTCGAACAATGCCCGTCTCCGCCCAAATTTCGTAAACCTAATTCAACAAGTTAGCCATTTAGTATTTCATTTTCCAATCATTCTAACCTGCAGTTACCGTAGGTCTAAACCCTGACCCCACTCTGTATAACACACCCCTCACCCATTCCCCCCATTATAATAACTCACCGGTAGCCCCCAGATTATTCTGGAATGTGACCCACTGGGCGCTATCCAGCTGGATGTGATACTGACCGCCCACTCCAAGGGGACCAGGTCCTCCAATATCAATACCCCTGAACGCCCCAACACTGACCAACATCTCGTACTCGGCCGGCCGGAGTAGCAGGATGTAGCCGCCTCCTATTAGATGCGAGGAGGGCGTGTTAGGGGGTGGTTTTTTAGATTTCTGGGAGTGTTTTTGATATTGCTGAAACATGAAATTTAATTTTCACGTAATGATTTTCTTGCTGCCTACCTGAGATTTGTTTGACGCTGATCTTCTGCATGAGAGTCTGAGTGTATACAATCCTCAGATTAAACTGCATCCTCTCCCACTCAGTGGCATTCAGCATAATACTGTAACCTCGGGGTCCCTTGCTTGCCTGGATGTTGATACCAGACAGGGTAGAGGAGATCTGGATCGCTTGGAATTCGGCCTCCGTCAGTAGCAGAGTGTAACTACCGTCTGTGTTTAGAATCAGTGTGAATCAGTGTGTGAAGATTGAAGGAGATATTGAGTTATATTGGTGATATTATCCAAACATACCAACTCTCCCCAATCTGTATTGAACTTTCTATCACTTAAAAAGTGCAGACATGAATTCTGTGGTTTTTCAGTGAAGAACAGTAAGACGATATGAAGTTATGATTGATGCATGAAACATGGTTTTCAATGCATGGAACATGGTTTTTGATGTACAAAACAGATTTGAAAATAAGCTGAAACTGAAAGAGAAATTCTTCAAAAAGGTTTTCGTTCAACTCCAAAATATCAGAGTCTTTCTTCGACCTTTTTTTACCCGTTTCAAAATTTTCAAATATCCCTCGTCCCCTTCCCCGAAGATGTGGTTTTGTCTACATTTACTTGCAGGGATGCCTTTACATGGGCTTTTAGTGCTAAGAATATCTCTTTAGTTAGAAAAAAGATTACAAGTGCTGAAGAGGATAAGGGCTGAAGTTAATTAAGTTCCATGCTGAAGTTAATTGGATGCTTAGATCAGGTAGATTTTATGCTTTTTCATGCTTGGTAATACAGATAATTAAACCAGTGATGGAGAATATCATGCAGAGAGTTGGAGCTAGGGCATCATCAGATAGTAAACACGAGCTCAAGAGAAAGTGATAATTGAGAAAGGAAGGGATGTGAAAGAAGGACACACAGTTACACTTACCAGCTCCAACAGTGACACTGTCCTTGGTCATACCATCAGGCAGCATCATATCAGTGGGGGCGGGAACGTCTAGACGAAGAGGGCGCCCAGGGAGACACCTACCCGTACCACACTCATCTCAGGATGGGAAGGGGGTGTATTGGACATCTAAAGCAGGTATATTTTCATGGTGGGGTGATGCAGGCAGCATAGTTGCAGTAAGCGGGTCATAATCGTGGATAGGCATTTCATGGGGGTACGAAATTGGGATAAATGGTTGCAAATCAAATGAAAGCCTTTCATACAAACTCATAATCCGGGTTTATTGACAACTATAAACTCGGATAATCAGTGTTTTTCAAATCAATTAACTCGTACAGTCAAACCCTGAATAACACAGACTACAGAGTCATTCAGGCTTCAGCAATTAGGCCGATATTAGAACACTAAACAACCCCAGCCCTACATCAGACATGAGTATTTCCTTGTGTTTTTCAGCAAAAATTATCACAGGAAGGTTTATTTATCACGTGCTTCGTGGGGGACACATACAGCCATCAATTAAAGCATTCCTTTATTTCATGGCAATTATACTGGGGTACACGTGCTGCTAATATAGCTCATGCAGCTGATTTCAAATCACTGCAATGGTAAACAATGACAAAAACGTGCTATTTTTGCACCTTTAGCTTTCTTGGTCAATAGTGTTTCGGGTGGTTTTTCGAGGGTTTGGGCGGTTTCTAGGAGCAAATCGTCTGCCTCCAAGTCTATTACCAAGTCGTCCATCCCTTGCAGAGAGAAAAAGGGGAGAAAAAGGGGAGAAATGTGCCGTAAAAAGGTTACTTAAAAACCATTAAATTCCAGAATCAAGCACACTGCAAACTTCCTAACATATAACCAAATATTGTTTTGCTAGATAACGATTAGAGTCACTTTGAGTTTGACAAAGACAGAAAGCAACTAGAGATTGCAGGTTTAAACAAAAATATTAACTAGAGTAGAAGACATTTCCAAACACATATTAGTGACGATTTGTTACCATGATTATACACAAACCACATCGTGACAATGGTTACCATGGTTACACACATGGTTACCATGGTTACACACAAGTGAAACACACACCTTCTAGAGTGTACTCGGTGTCATCAGCGAAGGATTCCATCTTAAAGGTGGTGTCCTCAAAGCTACTAGCCAGGTTGATCTTTCGGACGATATCTTTCATGGGTCCAATGTCGAAAGTTATGTCACCTAAATGAAAGAAAGGAGAAGATTGGTTCTCAGTGAGTTTTCTAAGTGAAAGAGTTGTTGGTATCGGCAATACTTCCTGAAGGGGATAGTTAGGAAGAGTTGTGGTAGAGTACTTTGAATCTAAAGATACCGAGATTTCAAGTGTAGGTTGTAACTTGGGTGGAAAAGTTTTTGATACAAGTGAAAATTTGGAGATAGCGGAGGGTGGGTAAGATAAAAGTGGAGATGCGTTAGGATACTCCAAGATAGAGGATTCATATCGTCCTGATGGGGGAGAGTAAGGGAGCTAAATAACAAATCAGAGTTTTAGCTGAAAGTAGATATTATCATTTAGGGATAACTTGAAGGTAACAAAATTTATAATGGGAGCTTCCCTAAATATCATCATTTCAACTTAGTGTCCTAGAACCTAGTCACCCCCTTAGAAGAAGTATCATGATCTAAGGTATTGACTGATCCTGATTCGAATATATAACATCACATTTTGGGAGGGGCATATTACAAATAATGCAGTAATATAATATCCTAGAAACCCACATCGGGACACAATATCACAACAGGGTCACGGATGACTAGAAACTATACCCCCCAGTTTTAACTAAAAGTCAAGCACAACCGCCAAACTTCGTCTAGCTAAACACTATGTGAGGTACACAAAGGGTATAGGGTAAGAGTAATGAACACATTAATTTATTCAACATATCAATTCATCTTCCTAGTGAACATTATGATCATTGGCACTCCCCCGCTCATATCATTTTAATAACAGTAGGACGGGGAAATGTGGAAGTTCTCAAATGGGAGAATGAATTAACCTTTTGAAATTATAAACTCCTAATTTGGGGGTAACTAACGATTGTAAAATACTAGCTTACCACCACCCTCTAACCCGGTGACAAACCCAACTAGTGATTGACTGGCGTCACGCTACATATTCTGAATCATGTTGTCATGACAACTACTACATATATATCTTACCAGTAGTGACAGCGGTTCCCCTGGCACCGTGTTGTAGGACAACCTTCAGAATATCACCACGAGAGGTGGTCGCAAGTTGCCTGTGGGATGGAGTGGTGTCAGTGGTGTCTGAAGGATATGGGTATGAGTTGCTTGGGAGATTTATAATACGGCTGAGGGTGTAAACTGAGAAGACAGTGCAGTGTGACAAAGACATGCCAAATTCAAAGACCGCAGTTAGGTACTGAATCTGAAAAAGACATCGTGTGAAAACTCACAATAGCTGGGTATAAGACCAAACGAGCAAGAGATTGACAGGTCAAGATCATCGGGTCAGTGAGATAGGACCAGACACAATGAGACAGAGGGGAGGCCGGAGGGAGATAGTAAGCAAGTCTGAAGTGCAGAGAGAGAGAGAGAGAGAGAGAGAGAGAGTGAGTGAGAGAGAGAGAGAGGGAGAGAGAGAGAGA
>AVPN01000497.1:24735-38151 GCA_000695325.1 Pleurobrachia bachei | reverse complement strand
TGGGTATGAGTTGCTTGGGAGATTTATAATACGGCTGAGGGTGTAAACTGAGAAGACAGTGCAGTGTGGCAAAGACATGCCAAATTCAAAGACCGCAGTAAGCAGTTACTGAATCTGAAAAAGACATCGTGTGAAAACTCACAATAGATAGGGTATTAGACCAAATGAGCAAGAGATTGACAGGTCAAGATCATCGGGTCAGTGAGATAGGACCAGACACAATGAGACAGAGGAGAGGGATATAGTAAACAAGTCTGAAGTACGGAGAGAGAGGGGGAGAGGGTTATAGAGAGAGAGATCTACGAGGGAGAGAGATAGCTAACAGATGGTCTCAGTGATGTACAGCTGTATTGAGTTACCACCCTGCAAATATGATTACAGAGAGTCATACCGTCTCCAAAGGGGGACATATATCTAGAATATCAAAAGATGACATCAAATGACATGATGACTCATGAAATTAGTTATCATTATGAGGATGAAAATGGTTCATGATTATATCATGGAGCACTGTTATTTGGAAATAGCTTCCAGATGACTTGGTCACCATGGTAACATCGTGACGTCACACGTACCTCTTGATCACCATGGTGACAGATCACACCTACCTCTTGGTAACCATGGTAACGTCGTGACGTCACACTTACCTCTTGGTAACCATGGTCACACTTACCTCTTGATCTCCTTGACTTTAGCAGCATTGTTGGGGTAGCACGTCTTCAGGTACTGATCGATCTTATCTAAATCAAACATCTCCACTCCCTCGATAGTAACCTGGTCTCCGACCATCTTCATCCTCAACAGATAGATCTCATCTGAAGTCTGGGAGAGGGAGGGAGGGAGTTGTTATTTAAGGGATTCAGTTTTGGAAATGAGCCAAGCTCAGATCTGATGACTGATACTTTATACTAGGCTATAATTGTCACGTGATCGCCTACTTATCGTTTCCTAACATCAGCTACTTACAGGGTGCATGACTTGAACGTTGATAATCTCCGCAATTCCTTCCTTGTTTGGCTCAGTTGAGAGCACTCGATACTTATCTGTTGGCTCTGCAGTTGTCACAAGGGGACCCTGGGATAGTATTGGTAGAAGATCATAGTACTAAACAATTAACTTTAGCAGCAAGATCTAAACATGGATTATGGAATCACTTCCAAAATCCCTCATTGTTCGCCAGTAAAAGGGTTCGCACTAAAAGAGAACTATCTGCAGAACTGCATTCTACATACCTGGAACTCAGTTTAAGGGTTTATTAGCACAAGGGGTTTATCTAGATGTTCTACCCTACCTGGCATTTCAGGTTCAACTCCACAGGGTTCTTGTCAGTCTGCTTGAGGAGCATCTTTAGGGAGAGAAGTTTAGCGGGGAAATCCTTGGCGTTCAGCTTCTTCCTCGCATCGGCAGGGGCATCGACACTCTCCACGTTCACCTGGGAATCAGGAATGATGGTAGATTTTTACTATATATGGATTATGGATCATTTGGGTCAAGTTTGCGAGATACAGTTGGACCAGGTGTGATTTTGTCTATATTTTCTATGAGTGTTTGTATCAAGTCAGTATAGCTTTATTAGATATCTAGACCCTATCTAGACACGTGACAAATTATGAATTTTGTTCATTCCATGACGGTATATCAACACCTCAATATATAAAGCTACTCATTTGCCTGTGCAGACTGAAACTCGACAAGCACAGCGTTGAAATATAGTTTTGAAAAGGCAAGACTTCTAAGGAGAGCTGCACAGTGCACATATCTTGGCCAGTTATTGTCGCAGTCACCCTTACACAAGCCTGTGAATAGGGGATGTCATCACCAATTTGGCCAGTCCTTCTTATTCGTAATCAGAGTTTACATAGGATATATGCATGGTCCAATTTCACTCTAAATCCTGAGTCCTGAGATCTGCTGAGATCTATGTCTTACAGGAACCTAATGTCACGTGACTGGTTATTGAGCTAATCAGGGACCAGTATTTACCGATTCGGTCGGTTCCTGAATTGTCTGACATACCTGCCCGTCCTTGAACCGCAGGATAAAGAAGAGGCTCTCAGTGGTGCCCTGGGGTGTCAGCTGTAGTTTGATCATCTCAGGATCACCATCAGGGGTGCACCTGTAGGAACAGATGTCAAATTATATAGGGGATAGGGGAAATAAGATGTCAGATGTAGCCAAGTACCATGGCTGTTCTTGGACCATGGATCAATCGTCTCATCCATCATAAAACTAACTCACAGTAACCAAAAAGAAGGGATATCAAAAACTTACACATATTCGATGACGTTCACATTTGCCTTCCCATCGGATGACGCCATACAGTTCTCAGGTGTCATCCTGAGGACTACCTCGCAGGGATTGGGATCATCCGGGGACAGCTTGAATCGCACCACCATGCTCTGTTCGGAGGAGGCTTGCTGGAGACCCATACTGCCCAGGTTATCCACCTAAATGAGGGGAGGAGAGGGGGTTGGAGAAGTGGCATACACGCATTTGCAATAACTTGGAGAAGAGGCATACATTAACTTTGGCAAACAACTGATTGATTAATGATAATGATTAAACATGATTAATGATTAATGATAAGTGATAAATGAATGTGCAGGAGGAAGATCTTCCTGCTCCACGCTGAGCTGCCCATCGACAAACTTCAGTCTGAAGAAGATACTCTCGCTATTATCAGTTGGATCCAACCTCAGCCTGATGCTCTCAGGTTCCCCAGTTCCCGGGGCACATTTGAACTCCACCACCTCAGCATCCGCCTGTTTGTCTCCAATGGCAGCACACTCATCGCCCAGAATTCCAATCTTCACCACACAGGGGGCAAGCTAATTTTTGCACAAACCGATAGTAAATAGTCCCCTGAACCACCAAAAAAAAGTCCCAAGCCCAAATCCTGGGGGAAGTGCCCCTAATTGGCCCTAATTGATTACAGTGTATTTGTGGCCATCAATTAAATCGTAAATCGTCTTAGGAAAGGAAGTGATATTGCCATTTGTATTGCATGTGTAATACACATTGTGTAACCTTGGAATTATTGTTACCGTTTTATGGGTCACTAGATAAGGTAAGGTGGAGTATGGGATGAAGCTGGATCTGGAAGAGATGTGAATTGTGAGTCTAGACTCTAGAGTTCATAAGCCGGTGTTTGTATCACGTTCTGGTAGCTTTATTAGATCTAGAACCCATCTAGTCACGTGACAGAGTAGGAATTTTGTTCATTCCACGACGCTATCAACACCTCAATATAAAGCTACTCATTTGCCTGTGCAGACTGAAAGTCCAGTGTCGACAAGCACTGCACAGTTCACAGCTTTGTAACATAGATTCGAAAAATATAAGACCTGGCCAGTCATTTTTATTCTTATTCAGAGTCTACATTAGGATAATATGTAGGTGTGGTTCAATTTCACTCTAAATCTGAGTCGGACTCATGTCTCAGTGAGCCCTGAGATCCATTGAGATCTATATCTGACGTACCTGTCCGTCCTTGAATCGTAGGATAAAGTAGAGGCTCTCAGTGGTTCCCTGGGGTGTCAGCTGTAGTTTGATCATCTCAGGATCACCATCAGGGGTGCACCTGTGGGAACAACATGTCAAGTATCAGGAAGAGTTCCCACAACCCACCCCTAGGTGTTATACATGGGACGGGCAGGGGAGATATATAGCTCTATCATCCATTATATCGTCTCACTCATTGCTAAAACTCACAATCATATATATCAATATATCTTACACGTATTCGATGACGTTCACATTTGCCTTTCCATCGGATGACGCCATACAGTTCTCAGGTGTCATCCTGAGGACGACCTCGCAGGGATTGGGATCATCCGGGGACAGCTTGAATCGCACCACCATGCTCTGTTCGGAGGAGGCTTGCTGGAGACCCATACTGCCCAGGTTATCCACCTAAATGAGGGGAGGAGGGGGGTTGGAGAAGTGGCATACACGCATTTACAATAACTTGGAGAAGAGGCATTATACATTAACGCCCACATTAACTTTGGCAAACAACTGATTGATTAATTTATTACTAATTTGTACTAATTACTAATTACTATTCACTATTTACTTACACCAGGAGGAAGATCTTCCTGCTCCACGCTGAGCTGCCCATCGACAAACTTCAGTCTGAAGAAGATACTCTCGCTATTATCAGTTGGATCCAACCTCAGCCTGATGCTCTCAGGTTCCCCAGTTCCCGGGGCACATTTGAACTCCACCACCTCAGCATCCGCCTGTTTGTCTCCAATGGCAGCACACTCATCGCCCAGAATTCCAATCTTCACCACACAGGGATCCTTTGTTGCATCCAGCTTGAATCGCACAACAAGTTCCTGTTCTGTAGGTTCCGCAACCTCAGTAGCACTTTTCGGACTGGCGTCTTGGGTGACTTGGAGTTGGCCGTTCTTGACGGTGCACGTGAAGAAGAGAGAGGGCTTGTTCTTGCCACCCTTGGGGACGAGCTCTAGTTTAATCTCAGTGGGTTCACCCTTGCTGTCAAACTTACTGCTGACAACATTGACATCTGCTTTCTTGTCTCCCGTAGCAGTCAGCATCCCGTCCTTGATCAGCATTTTCACCTCGCACGGCTCCTTGTCCGTGGGTGACAGTTTGAATCGTACAATCAGCTCCTGACCATCATCCTCTGGCTCTCCGACAAGAGATACAGAGGGAACTCCGTCCTTGAAGACAACATTGAACCTCATGGAATCCTTCTTTCCCTTGGGAGTCACATCTATGACAGCAGACAGAGGCATGCCCTTGTCATCGTACTTGTGTTCCACTAGGGACACACTGGACTTGTTATCAGAGGTAGCCTGGCACGTCTTGCCATCAGGGAAGTTGAGGGTTACCTTGGAATTGTCACTATCCTTAGGTCCTAGTTTCATGTTGAGCTCTACGATCCTCTTCAGGGGTCATTCCCGGGATACTGAGCATCAGAGATCCGTCCTTGTTTCGCTTCAGAGGCATGGGTTGTCCACCGTACTCAATGTTCACCAAGTCAATGGCATCCTCTCCGATTCTGAAGGTGAGGAACATGGGCTTATCACATCCCTTGGGCAGGACAGAGATGGTGACCAGCTCGGGATCACCCTTCTGGTTCTTAACAACCTTGGTCACCTTACAGTCGGTGTCTGAGTTGTTCATCACTTCAGCAAGACAGCTTCCACCACCGTACTTCAGTTTCACATCATGTGCCTTACCGTCCTGAAGGTTGATGGAAATGATGGCCTCCTTCGCCTTCTTCTCCTTGGAATTCAGCTTCTTCCTGATGGGGTCAGCGTCTGTCAGGTAGAGGTATACCATGTTGGGATCGAGATCTGACTCCGTCATGCTGAGGACACCCTCCTTGATAGAGAACACAAAGTTAACCGGCTGGGCGTTCTTGCCACTCGGTGTGAACTGAATGTTAATCTTGGACGGTTGCCCGTTCTCATCAGTGATAATCTTGCCAACATTGACCTTTCCATCTTTGGGGTTGAACACATCAGCCTTGCACTTCTGGCCCTTGATGTTGAGTTTAACGGAGGTAGGCTCCTTGGCTTTGGGGTTGCTGAAGAAGTTAATGACAATGTTCTGTTCATCATCCAAGTTGATCTTGGTGATGTTCCTCTTGATGCCCTCCATGACTTCCAGGGAGAGATCCAGTCCGGGGAAGTCCAGTTCGCCCATCTCAACACACCGCATAATGGCTGCCATCTGATCTTCAGACATGTTCGCAAGTGGGTTCTTCTTGGCCTCCTCCTCCGCAAGTCGCTTGGCTTCCTCTTCAGCTTTTTTGGCGTCTTCTTCAGCCTTCTTTTTGGCGTCTTCCTCAGCCTTTTTCTTTTTAGCTTCCTCGTCCGCTTTTTTCTTAGCTTCCTCGTCAGCTTTTTTCTTAGCGTCCTCCTCAGCTTTCTTTGCCTTGGCTTCTTCGTCCTTCTTTTTCTTCTCTTCCTCAGCCCTCTTTTTATCTTCTAGCTTCTTCTGAGCTTCCTCCTCTTTTTTCTTCTTTGCTTCTTCATCGGCCTTCTTTTTATCGTCCAGCTTCTTTTTTGCTTCTTCTTCCTTCTTTTTTTTGGCGTCTTCGTCAGCTTTCTTTTTTGCTTCTTCATCAGCCCTCTTTTTATCTTCTAGTTTCTTCTGAGCTTCCTCCTCTTTCTTCTTCTTTGCTTCTTCATCGGCCTTCTTTTTATCGTCCAGCTTCTTTTTAGCTTCTTCTTCCTTCTTCTTTTTGGCGTCTTCGTCAGCCTTTTTCTTCGCTTCTTCATCGGCCCTCTTTTTATCTTCTAATTTCTTTTTAGCTTCTTCTTCCTTCTTTTTCTTCGCGTCTTCATCGGCCCTCTTTTTATCTTCCAACTTCTTTTTCGCTTCTTCTTCCTTCTTCTTTTTGGCATCAGCATCAGCCTTCTTCTTCGCTTCATCTTCCTCCGCCTTTCTCCTAGCATCTTCCTCGGCCTTCTTCTTCCTAGGATCCTCTGCAGGGGCCTTGTCTCCTGGCTTCTCAAGACTGACCGGAGCAGCATCCTTATTTCCCTTCCTATCCTTCTGGGTCACGCCAGGAACATCTCCATCAACATCATCCATGGGGATGTCCTCACAGGGAACATCCTCGGAATCCATTCCGGGGGCTCCTCGAGATCCGGGGGCGGCATTCTTGTTCTTCTTCTTATCCTTCTGGGTCACTCCCGCAACGTCGCCTATGGCTGCCATCTGATCTTCAGACATGTTCGCAAGTGGGTTCTTCTTGGCCTCCTCCTCCGCAAGTCGCTTGGCTTCCTCTTCAGCTTTTTTGGCGTCTTCTTCAGCCTTCTTTTTGGCGTCTTCCTCAGCCTTTTTCTTTTTAGCTTCCTCGTCCGCTTTTTTCTTAGCTTCCTCGTCAGCTTTTTTCTTAGCGTCCTCCTCAGCTTTCTTTGCCTTGGCTTCTTCGTCCTTCTTTTTCTTCTCTTCCTCAGCCCTCTTTTTATCTTCTAGCTTCTTCTGAGCTTCCTCCTCTTTTTTCTTCTTTGCTTCTTCATCGGCCTTCTTTTTATCGTCCAGCTTCTTTTTTGCTTCTTCTTCCTTCTTTTTTTTGGCGTCTTCGTCAGCTTTCTTTTTTGCTTCTTCATCAGCCCTCTTTTTATCTTCTAGTTTCTTCTGAGCTTCCTCCTCTTTCTTCTTCTTTGCTTCTTCATCGGCCTTCTTTTTATCGTCCAGCTTCTTTTTAGCTTCTTCTTCCTTCTTCTTTTTGGCGTCTTCGTCAGCCTTTTTCTTCGCTTCTTCATCGGCCCTCTTTTTATCTTCTAATTTCTTTTTAGCTTCTTCTTCCTTCTTCTTTTTGGCGTCTTCGTCAGCCTTTTTCTTCGCTTCTTCATCGGCCCTCTTTTTATCTTCTAATTTCTTTTTAGCTTCTTCTTCCTTCTTCTTTTTGGCGTCTTCGTCAGCCTTTTTCTTCGCTTCTTCATCGGCCCTCTTTTTATCTTCCAACTTCTTTTTCGCTTCTTCTTCCTTCTTCTTTTTGGCATCAGCATCAGCCTTCTTCTTCGCTTCATCTTCCTCCGCCTTTCTCCTAGCATCTTCCTCGGCCTTCTTCTTCCTAGGATCCTCTGCAGGGGCCTTGTCTCCTGGCTTCTCAAGACTGACCGGAGCAGCATCCTTATTTCCCTTCCTATCCTTCTGGGTCACGCCAGGAACATCTCCATCAACATCATCCATGGGGATGTCCTCACAGGGAACATCCTCGGAATCCATTCCGGGGGCTCCTCGAGATCCGGGGGCGGCATTCTTGTTCTTCTTCTTATCCTTCTGGGTCACTCCCGCAACGTCGCCTTCTACGTCATCCATAGGGATGTCCTCACAGGGAACATCCTCAGAGTCCAGCCTAGGTGCTCCACGGGAACCAGGTGCTTTAGATCCAGGGGCGGCATCCTTGTTACCCTTCTTGTTCTTCTGCTCCACTCCGGGAACGTCACCATCAACTCCAGGGATATCCTCACAGGGAATGTCCTCGTCTTCCATTCCAGGGGCTCTAGATCCAGGGGCAGCATCCTTGTTGCCCTTCTTGTTCTTCTGTTCCACTCCGGGAACATCACCATCAACTCCAGGGATGTCTTCACTGGGAATGTCCTCATCTTCCATTCCAGGGGCTCTAGATCCAGGGGCAGCATCTTTGTTTCCCTTCTTAGATGTCCTCTCAACTCCGGGGATGTCTCCCATCATATCATCTCCCATATCATCACACGGGATATCTTCACCGTCCAATGTAGGTTGTTTGTAATCACGTTGGACAGGTTTCTTAGAATCTGCACCCACAATAGGCACCCCAAACTCATCAAGAGGGACATCCTCTCCTTCAAGACCATCATCTCCTAGAGGGGTGCCATCATCCCCGACGGGCCTCCTTGATCCGTAATCCTTCTCCACGGGTTTCCTGGTGCCCTGATCCACGGACAGATCACCGAAATCGTCTCCATCCATGGGGAGGTCTTCGCCCTCCATGCTGAGGTCTCCTACCCTGGGGGCGCGGTTGGGGGCATTGTTGCTTTTCTGAGGAGCACCATCTCCAGGAGATGTGCCGTCTCGGTCACCGGGGGAGGATCCATAAGGTCGGGAGCCAGAGTCATTAAGGGAGGTGTCTCGGGGTTTGGAGTCATAAGTAGAGGGAGAGTAGGGTTTTGTATCTCCCGCAGAGGGAGAGCTAGAGTAAGGCTTGGAATCTCTTGTTGTAGAGGAAGGAGAACTAGAGTAAGGCTTGGAATCTCTCGCAGAGGGAGAGCTTGAGTAAGGCTTGGAGTCATATGTCGATGGGGAGTAAGGTTTAGAATCTCTCGTTGTAGGAGAGTAGGGCTTGGTGGTGGTGGTAGAAGGAGAGTAGGGCTTGCTATCACGAGGTGATGAGCTAGTGTAATCGCGAGATGTAGGAGTGTATGGCTTGGAGTCATACTTGTACGGCTCCGTACTACCCCTCCCAGAGCTAAAGGCAGTTGGTCGTGTAGAGGATGGAGTGTATGAGCTCTTCCCCACCGCACTGCTGTCATAACCAGTAGTTTCATATGTTCTGGTTGTCCTAGTTGCGGAGGGGGTGGAGGTATCAGGTCGGTTGGAGGTGGTAGTGGGGGTGTAACTGCTGCTTCCATAGCCCGCTGATCCTGAACCACTCACACCATATCCACCGGTAGATCCACTGGAGAAGTCTCGTTCAGTGGTGGAGTAGTTGTAGTTGGTCTTCACTGGAGAAGTCTCGTTCAGTGGTGGAGTAGTTGTAGTTGGTCTTCAGTCTGTCAGGCATGAAGTTGGAGTATCCCGTTTCACCGTATAGCCCGGAGGTATCGGGACCAGATCTCCTAGTGGTTGTGGTGTCGTAACCATAGGAACCGGATCCATAGCTACCGCTGCCAGAGCCGTAACCACTAGTTCCATAGGAACCAGACCCGTAGCTTCCTGAGCCACCTGAAAATGGGGAACGTGTTAGAGATTCAGGGAGTTAATGGGTCCTAGAACGGAGAGAGAGAGAGATATGTGATTAGAAGAGGTGGATTCCCGACGATAATTGAACAACATGCATATAGACACATTGAAAGGTAACCCCCTATTTCGATGCACCAAGATTCTGCAAATTGCCTTGCAAAAAATTTGCTGAGTATCTGAATTTTTCCTGAATCTTGGTGCATGGAACTAGGAATAATATACACAATAATAATATATCAACAAATATAGTAAGATTTAGTTAGTAAATTAAGTAGGTTGGGTTGATTAGCTTAGGTTAGATTAATTTGGTTAGGTTAGGAATTAGGTTAGGTTAGGTAAAGTAGGGAAACAAACATAACCAGATCAGAAACTCAGAAACACTTGTTTTTTAAAGAAAGATATTGAAAGAAGAAGTTGTCGGATAGAAATAGACAGGTGGACGTGCAAAGAAAGAAGAATTAGTTGTGCCATGTTAACAGGTAACAAACCCCTTTTGCTTATCCCGTCTCCTCCCTCCATCCAGGGGATATTATCAAAGTACCGGTAGGTGGAACTAAGATGATTCAAATGCCTTCCTGGAGTCCTACCTCCCTCATAGACAATCAAATACCTCCAATAAAGATACTTTGCATAGCTGTCCGTGTCCAACTGTGTCCTGTCTCCTTCGAAGAAGTCCAGACTGAGAGGTGATCGGTTATCCAACTCACCCGAAATCCACTTCTTATCCCGGGATGGTATCAACAACTTCCTAAACTTCTCACTCTCAGCCCCACCTGCACCCAGTTCCTTCCTCCACTGATATCTCTTCCACCCAGGGATCCTCATCAGAATCCTCTCAGCGTCCAGTGTGCCATCCCCATTTGGTGTTATGTATTTGGGTAAGGCTTGGAATCTCTTGTTGTAGAGGAAGGAGAACTAGAGTAAGGCTTGGAATCTCTCGCAGAGGGAGAGCTTGAGTAAGGCTTGGAGTCATATGTCGATGGGGAGTAAGGTTTAGAATCTCTCGTTGTAGGAGAGTAGGGCTTGGTGGTGGTGGTAGAAGGAGAGTAGGGCTTGCTATCACGAGGTGATGAGCTAGTGTAATCGCGAGATGTAGGAGTGTATGGCTTGGAGTCATACTTGTACGGCTCCGTACTACCCCTCCCAGAGCTAAAGGCAGTTGGTCGTGTAGAGGATGGAGTGTATGAGCTCTTCCCCACCGCACTGCTGTCATAACCAGTAGTTTCATATGTTCTGGTTGTCCTAGTTGCGGAGGGGGTGGAGGTATCAGGTCGGTTGGAGGTGGTAGTGGGGGTGTAACTGCTGCTTCCATAGCCCGCTGATCCTGAACCACTCACACCATAGCTTCCTGAACCGCTCACACCATAGCCTGATGATCCTGAACCGCTTACACCGTATCCTGATGATCCTGAACCGCTCACTCCATAACCTGCTGATCCTGAACCACTCACACCATAGCTTCCTGAACCGCTCACACCATAGCCTGATGATCCTGAACCGCTTACACCGTATCCTGATGATCCTGAACCGCTCACTCCATAACCTGCTGATCCTGAACCACTCACACCATATCCGCCGGTAGATCCGCTGGAGAAGTCTCGTTCAGTGGTGGAGTAGTTGTAGTTGGTCTTCAGTCTGTCAGGCATGAAGTTGGAGTATCCCGTTTCACCGTATAGCCCGGAGGTATCGGGACCAGATCTCCTAGTGGTTGTGGTGTCGTAACCATAGGAACCGGATCCATAGCTACCGCTGCCAGGGCCGTAACCACTAGTTCCATAGGAACCAGACCCGTAGCTTCCTGAGCCACCTGAAAATAGGGAACGTGTTAGAGATTCAGGGAGTTAATGGGTCCTAGAACGGAGAGAGAGAGAGATATGTGATTAGAAGAGGTGGATTCCCGACGATAATTGAACAACATGCATATAGACACATTGAAAGGTAACCCCCTATTTCGATGCACCAATATTCTGCAAATTGCCTTGCAAAAAATTTTCTGAATATCTGAATTTTTGCAGAATCTTGGTGCATGGAACTAGGAATAATATACACATATCGCCATGGGAAATCTAAAATAACATCAATACGGCTGTCTTGCAAAGCTGACAGATTAAAGGATGAGATGATTGTCTTTCACGTCCCAAACTGGTGAAAATTATAGGACGTGAAGTCTTTCAACAAATATAGTAAGATTTAGTTAGTAAATTAAGTAGGTTGGGTTGATTAGCTTAGGTTAGATTAATTTGGTTAGGTTAGGAATTAGGTTAGGTTAGGTAAAGTAGGGAAACAAACATAACCAGATCAGAAACTCAGAAACAGTGAAACACTTGTTTTTTAAAGAAAGATACTGAAAGAAGTAGTTGTTGGATAGAAATAGACAGGTGGACGTGCAAAGAAAGAAGAATTAGTTGTGCCATGTGAACAGGTAACAAACCCCTTTTGCTTATCCCATCTCCTCCCTCCATCCAGGGGATATTATCAAAGTACCGGTAGGTGGAACTCAGGTGATTCAAATGCCTTCCTGGAGTCCTACCTCCCTCGTAGACAATCAAATACCTCCAATAAAGATACTTAGCATAGCTGTCCGTGTCCAACTTTGTCCTGTCTCCCTCAAAAAAGTCCAGACTGAGCGGAGATCGGTTATCCAACTCACCCGAAATCCACTTCTTATCACGAGATGGTATCAACAACTTCCTAAACTTCTCACTCTCAGCCCCTCCTGCACCCAGCTCCTTCCTCCACTGGTACCTCTTCCACCCAGGGATCCTCATCAAAATCCTCTCAGCGTCCAGTGTGCCATCCCCATTTGGTGTTATGTATTTGGAGTCGGTGAACTTGCTGTAGTTGGAGATGTATCCAGGGAACAAACCCGTATCGTAGACGCCTAACCTGCCAGCACTGCGGTCAGTGTCACCGCCACTACCAGTGATGGAGTAACTTGTCCGGGTTGAGGGGGTGATAGAGGTTGAGTAGGAGGTCCTGATTCCAACCGGGGCAGAGGTGGTAGAGGTTGTTGTTTTTGTGCCTAGTGGGGCGTCAAGGTTTGGGAGTTGGGGTATTTTAGGGGGGTTATGATAAAGATTAAAGGTCTTACCTTGGGGGAAATGCAAAATATGAAAAGAGGGGGCAGGGGATTAGATAAGTGTACAAACAAGAAACAGAAAACAAACTCAACACTTACAATACCCATGAAACAGTTATGAAACACACAACGTATATAACGGACACTCACAAGAGTATTTGAAGTCGAGGGTTTTGCTTCACGACATAGCTCAGGTAGTACTCAGGTAACCTACATGGTGTGCTAATATATTGAGGCGATTAAATGCAGATCTTTTTTGATCTTGGGTATTTAATGAACGAGACAAGACTGTTGCAGAAGTATTGCGGAATAATTTTATTGTTTAAAGTATGAAAACCGTTAAATTGTCTCTCTCTTTTCAATCACAAATGTATTCGTACAGGGGGTTGTCTTCTTTTTTTACGCAAAAACCAGCGTTCGTCGGAGTATGTCCGCTGATGATATATAATGGAGGTTTGTAAGGGAAATTGAAAAGAGTGCTGGGTATTGGCATGGTAAGGGAACATGTAGTTCAAAAGAGTGGTGGGTAAAAAGCAAGAGGGGAGTTTTTATGAGAGGAAAGCAGGAGGAGTTTTTATGAGATATAGCAAAACATGTAGATCACCTGAGAGCGAAACAGGCCCAAATAAAACCCACACAAGAATTACTCATTGTGCTTCTAACTGGTACTTCACGACATTCATTTGAAGACAAACAAACAAACAAACAGACAAACAAACAGACAAACTGACGGAAAAACATACAAACAAACAAATAAAAAACAAACAAACAAACAAACATATAAACAAACAAACAAACAAACAAACAAGTTGTGCTCACTTATGCTGTGCTTCACATCTCGTCCATAGCTGCTTCCACCAGTGCTCGATCCATAGGAGTATCCTGTACAATAACACGTGATAAAC
>AVPN01000497.1:13463-24178 GCA_000695325.1 Pleurobrachia bachei | reverse complement strand
GGGGGGGATTCCGGGATTAGATAAGTGTACAAACAAGAAACAGAAAACAAACTCAACACTTACAATACCCATGAAACAGTTATGAAACACACAACGTATATAACGGACACTCACAAGAGTATTTGAAGTCGAGGGTTTTGCTTCACATTACAGCTCAGGTAGTACTGAGGTAACCTACATGGTGTGCTAATATATTGAGGCGATTAAATGCAGATCTTTTTATCTTGGGTCTGAGCGAGGATACTTAGAGATGGCAACTCGAATGATTGAGGAGACCGAACCAAGTATCAAGAAAGTAGTGTTTAATGAATGAGACAAGAATTGCGGAAGTTGCGGAATAATTCTATTGTTTAAAGTATGAAAACCGTTAAATTGTCTCTCTCTTTTCAATCACAAATGTATTCGTACAGGGGGTTGTCTTCTTTTTTTACGCAAAAACCAGCGTTCGTCGGAGTATGTCCGCTGATGATATATAATGGAGGTTTGTAAGGGAAATTGAAAAGAGTGCTGGGTATTGGCATGGTAAGGGAACATGTAGTTCAAAAGAGTGGTGGGTAAAAAGCAAGAGGGGAGTTTTTATGAGAGGAAAGCAGGAGGAGTTTTTATGAGATATAGCAAAACATGTAGATCACCTGAGAGCGAAACAGGCCCAAATAAAACCCACACAAGAATTACTCATTGTGCTTCTAACTGGTACTTCACGACATTCATTTGAAGACAAACAAACAAACAAACAGACAAACAAACAGACAAACTGACGGAAAAACATACAAACAAACAAATAAAAAACAAACAAACAAACAAACATATAAACAAACAAACAAACAAACAAACAAGTTGTGCTCACTTATGCTGTGCTTCACATCTCGTCCATAGCTGCTTCCACCAGTGCTCGATCCATAGGAGTATCCTGTACAATAACGGGGGGGGGGTAATATATTTAACACGTGGAAATATGCTTTCACTCATGCAAAATCAGCGGCTTTGATAGTGTGCAGCCCTGCAGCAGCTAACTATGGTGTCCAAAACGTCCCAAGGTATCTCTGATCCTGGACCCCAATATAATATTGATCAAAGACCACACACACATATCTTCAAACTCCCAAGATATACCAGTAGGAAAACACTGACTTTCCAAACACTGCACACCTGTGTCCTTGGAACCCTCAACATCATAAGAGGTAGTAGTGGTGTACATTCTAGTGGCACAATTCATGCCCCAGGGACAGATCCTGTAGGCGTTAATGTTGTACCTTCTCTCTCCGATACACCGGCAATCGGCCCCACCACCACACTTGGCTTCTGTTTATAGTGTTTGGGGTGCTTTTAGGAATGGGCTTAGTGGAGGGGTGGTGGGGGGCTAATAGAGAATTCATGCTATAGTGCTAGAAAATACAGAATGATACAGGCTCTAAAGGGTGTAAGGATGGGGTAGGGGAGGGGAGGGGGTAGTTATCCTGCCTTTTGTGTTTCCATGGTGATACGAATATCCGGTGCTGTCTATCCCCTGAATGTACTCCAGCCTCAACGTGCTCTCCTGCTCCTGTTTCTTCGCCTCCCTATCCGGCAGATTGAATTTCTCCCTCAACTTCAGGTATTCGTTGTACTCCCGGTGGTTAGCATACCCAGCGGGCAGGAGGTGCTCGTAACCCGTGTATTCGGTTGTAGCTGTAACACTGCCTTGAGGACCGGGGTGAACACCACACAAGCAAACACGGAAAGAGCGGGAAGTGGGAGAGAGTATGATCGCGCGCAGACCGCGTCTCGATCACCAAAAGGAAATCCAGGCGCGTTCCGCATACGTGCGATATCGAGAGAGTGGTTTTATGGGGCGGTGGAGTTTGTCACACTATGTCACGTGACTTTTGAAGGGTTGTGACATTGTGTTGTGACAAACTCCATCTTGATATATGGGGTAGGATTAGGGAAGAATCGCTGATAAAATCACAATGCTGTTGCTCTATGTGCTGTTTCATGCAGATCACTTCATGCAGGTGGTATTGCTACTTACTGGACCCATAGGCATTATATTCTGGACCTGCCGGACTCACTGATCGCGTCTTTTTCATATACCATCTGAAAGGGTTCAATGGCTCAAAATTGTTGTTGGTAATGCTTCAATAGTTAGGGCTAAGAAGTATTATTATAGCTCTGATCTGCTCAATCAAACCTTCCCTGGCACTCCCGGCCCTCTTCTCACCACAATAACACATCACCCCTAGTTTAACTCACTTGTCGAGGTCATAGTCGCGTTTTCCGGAATTTGAAGCCCACTGTGTCCTGTAGTGTCCACTGTGGTATGTCCTGTAATCGTCAGTATCCCGATCTAGCTCCGATCCGTAGTTCCTGGAAGAGATACCGAGATTATAAAATTGTGAAAGGCAAATTTAGCTCAGATACAACACAGACCAGTCTGTTCGACTTGTATAGACTGAATTCAAGGTCTATAATTAAAGAACCTGTAGGAGGGTGTAGACAGGTTGTAGTTCCTAGAATCTCCTGAGTAACTGGACTTGTAATCACTGCTGTTCAGGTGGTATGATCCAACTGGTCCGAAACCAACATACGACGCCTGAGAAGTGAGGAGGATAACTGATTAATGACTGTCCTGTGTAGTGAGGAATGTGGATAGTTACTCCAATTAACTTATCATTATTATTTAACCATGGGTAACCATAGGTCAGGGTAACCATGGGGTGACACACAGTAAGTAGCTCAGAACAGTTACCTTTTCCTTTCGAGACACCTTCACAGGATCGACATCGTATTCTCCGACCTTTCTGACATAACTGCTGATATGACGCTCAGGTCGCACAAATCGGATCTAAGGGGGGATAGAGACTGAACTGAGGTGGCTATAGAGACACAGAGAGAAAGAGATGCTGGAAAGTTAAATCTTATACAAAAAGGATCCACAATAATCCGGTTGTTTCACCTTTTTAAAGTTGTAATGGTGAACTTCGGGGGCGATGTAACTGCAAAGTCCGTACTTGTTCAGAATCGAGTCTGTACGGTTATCTCGGTACGACATCTCTCACGTCTGCTCTCTCGTAGCCCTCTACAATTAATTAGGGAATCACAAGTTAGCTTTTTAAACCTCTACAACAACATAGGGAATTATACTGTGATTGATATTAGGGAATTAATTAGCTGTTTAGCTCAACAAATGTACGTGTGCCATGAGGGGAGTGTGAAGTAAAACTTTAAACTCCAAACTCTCTGTCCTGTGCAGCTCTACACTAAGTCTACAAAACGGGCTAATCTCATCAGGCAAGCACTCCACAATACACAATTTGGTATGCGTTTCACTGGGGGTTGCGGTAGCTGCAAGCGCAGAACGTGTAAAAGCACGGAATAAAATGTTGCATTATTTGGTTAGTCTAGGGTTTAGACGTTAAAATGCACAAATCAAATAGAACGGTCAATGATTTTATGGAACCAAAATAAATATATTGTTACTGCTAACTGAGGTCATAACAAATATCAAGAGAAGCTGCACTATCTCTCCCACACACTATATGAAGCCAACTAAAACAGATGGCGGTCTAGGAACAACTCAGTCATGATAGAGCAGACCTACTAGCTCACACACCCACCCGGCAAGGGGTGTTAAAACAGGATTAAATATATATTCGGAACTTGAAGACTGACTTAGAGTTAGAATGAGATAAAGCTGTTGAAAGGAACCAATATAGGTTACACGCGGATAGCTGGTGTACAAGCTAGGAAAGTTAGATTTGGTGTACAAGCTAAGGAAGCAGTACAAGATGTAGGAGTTCAGCCAGCCAGCAGAGAGAAGTGTGCGGGGGAACACATCATGACATTCCCGCGGCCACTTTCAACCTTGGGTATGATATCCCCTCTTTCTTCTATCCTCCTGCGCTGTCTCTTTCAGTCTCATGTTATCGCGCGCGCTACGTTTAGTTAGGGATAGGATACCCCCTTCCCAAAAAGAGAGGGTGCACCGTACCCAACTTTCAACCCCCTTGGAGACCGAGCATGATGTTGTTGTTATCTCATATCTAGTAGTAGTTGTGATTCTCTCTCAAAGGCCAAGAAATTGAATCCAAGGGATCAAGTATGTCGCACAAGGAGATAGTATCTACTATCTAGGACAGGACAAAGACAGGGAAAATATATACGCGGCAAACAATCCTCATATTATTCCCATGACTATTTCTCAAACTACTTTTCTGGTTAACTTCAGAACTTTTATCTAAAAAACTCTCTCTCGCTTTCTCTCTTCCTCTATCTCTCTCGTTCTCTCACTAGCCTCTGCAAGCTATATCATATATGCAGCCAACTCCAAGCCCTCTCCCTCACACAAAAACTCCAGTACTTGCGTTGACAGGACATATCGACACCCTTCCAGCCTATCACTACTATCTTGCATAGCTAATATCCAATATATTCTGGTTATATTTCTCTCTCCCTTTATGTCTCTGATCTCTCCCATTCTTTTTCTTTCTCTCTCTTTCTCTCTATCAAGCTATCTCTATTCCGGTGTACAGGGTTTGTAACTTTCTGTTGTCAACTAAGTTGCAACTACTGTGCTATCGTAGACCGACTATTTCTCCTTCGTAAAATCGGAGGAGAACAAGAAAAGTTTTAAATCAAATATGTAAATGATAGATCAAAATGAATAAATTATTTTATTTAAATAAAAGTATGGACAGCAGTAGGATTGTTTTGATCAAACCCTCTTTTTCTTTTATCAAAAAACGTGTGGGCGCAGGGAAACAGGAGTTTGGCAACAATAGGAAACAACCAAGCTGGGATCCAGAGAGCAATCAGCGGACAATTCCCAACAAATCAATCATGCGATTTAATTCTTTACAAAAGCAAAGCACGATAATGCCGAAGTGGGGTTCTAATTTAGTCACGTGATTAAATTTATCACGTGACTAATGATCCCCCTGGTACACCGTTGGGCGACAAACGGTCAAAAAGAAGCTTTTACAAAGTCGCGTGGGCATTGGAAGCAGGAGAGAGAGAGAGAGAGAGAGAGAGAGAGAGTGAGAGTGAGAGTGAGAGAGAGAGAGTGAGAGAGAGAGAGAGAAAGAGAGAAAGAGAGTAAGAGAGAAAGAGACAGAGAAAGAGAGAGACAGAGAAAGAGAGAGAGTGAGGAGAGAGAGAGAGAGAGATAGAGAGAGATAGAGAGAGAGAGAGAGAGAGAGAGAGAGAAAAAAGAACCAATTTTGCTTAGCCTCGCTGCTTCCTCTCGACTCGCACTGTAGGCTATGGTAGGGCATTGGCTGAGTTTTGCGTCGTTGCGATTGGTGGCAAGAAATAATTGTGTTACTAAAAGAGAGAGAGAGAAAGAAAGAGAGTCAGAACATGCTTTACTCCATACCCTCTCTCTCCCTCTCACTTAACTCCCTCAGACACATGCGTGCCCGATGCAAACTGAAAAAACATAGTACCCTGTTCAATGTTAAATTACAGCAAAACGGATGTATACCAGAAAACAAAGAGGAAAACAAAGTGTGAGAGGGGATGGAGTGGGAGAGAGAGAAATAGAGATACGTAAGTTAAAGAGAGAGAAGGGGCAAGATAAGTTAGTTAGCCTTAATTCAAAACAAGCAGAGTTGTACTGCACTTGAGGTGATTCCTTATACAAGCGGGGGTCGGTACACATGGGGGGATAACAAAGCACTGCCCCCTCACCCATATAATGAGATACCAAATGTTTGATGTTGTTGGAGGGGAATATATTATTATTATGCATTGATACTCAAAAGTGGGTAAATTACAGAAATATAAAAGAGGAAGAGAAAGGTTGCAATAGGGTAGCAAGCAGAAGCAAGTAGCAGCCATGTGCAGGCCGCTCCAGACCTTAACTTTCCTCTCTCACCCACATAATTTCAACAAACAGCATTTTACAACATTCCTTCCTAATTTTGAAGTTTGCTACTCCCATAGTAAAATTTGCAGTTCCGCTACAAAGTGTGCCAGTCTACCACATGGCTCTTTGTAATGAACTTACTATCTCCCTCACACACTCTCTCTATCTCTCTCTTTTTCTATTTTTCTCTCACTGTCTCTCTTTCACTCCCTCTCTCCCTCACCCTCTCTCTCACCTTCCCTCCCTCCCTCTGCCATTCTCGGGCCTAACTCAGCGCAGTCACCCTAGCTCGTTGATAGAACCTGTCGACTGGACTGCTTTAGACCGCCTCAACTAAAACCCAAGTTACAGCAGACGCTAGTCTGACCACAGCTAACTTATACAGCAATAGCAGTCATGAAACATCAAAGTGAACCAGGGCAGTGTGACTAACAGGTGAAGACTGGAAAAAAGACATAATATTTCCTTTGGATGAGGAACCAAGCACGGCTGTAATATATTTTACATCGGACTCGACTTGTTGAAATGGCCTAATTACTGACCGGACCAAGACACAAACCTTAAAAAAATTAGACTTCTGTGCTAGGCCGCACACGACTTGAATGAACATGTCTAGTTCTATCCGGCTATCCCTGTGTTTGAAGTCCCGCAGAACTACAGAACTGCACGATTGATGATTACACAACTTGATTGGTACACGCTGCACCGGATAGAGTAGCCTAACAAACCAACTTCAAGCCAAGTGGTCTTATCAAATGGAATGGACCGAATCAAACATAATTACAACCTGGAATATTCCACAGTTCAAATAACTAGAAACATTAAACATAATGCCAAATCAGTTATTAGCTACTGTTTTGTGAATACACTGCAGTGCAGATTGCAGAACCTAACAAAATTAATACAAGTGGAGGAATGTAAAACGAAGACAACGAGTGTGTTTCCCTTGTATTGTAGGGTATGTTTGTCTGGATAAACTGTGTTTTGGGCGCCCCAACCCCGAAATACCTTCCTTTCCTAATGTATAATTACAATAATAGAAAGGGTTAGAACATAACAAGGGTTTGTCGCGTCCCTAGTCGACAGTAGCCCATTTATTCTGACAATGGTAAAACAACAAGTGCACAGGAACAATGTGCTCTGTGATATGTGGATTGTGGGTGGTGGTGGGTGGGTGTGTATAACCAAATTTACACAGTTTCTCTATCTCTCACTCACTCTTTCGTTCTTTCTCACATTTCTCTTTCTCCCCTCACTCTATCTTTCATTCTCACATTTCTCTCTCTCTCTCTCTCCTTTTCTCCAAACAAGATCAGCTCTCTGTATTCCTAAATTGAACACACATGGTAGCCAAGCTCACTGTACCATGTGCCAACCTTTGAAAATCTAATCGTCAAATCCGATTGGGGTATTAGTAGACGAAATGATTTTACATAGCCAATATCACGCAAACAAGCTAGCTAGGATTCCTTGATGATTAGGATAACGATACTACTTCTGCAAAAACGTAGTACAACTCGACTAGTTGGGCAACTAGGAAGTAGGAAGACCGCACCTCACAGAGATGACAGTGCACTGTCAGTGCACTATCATGGCAATAGGGTCTAGACTCTAGGCGTACGTGACTGTCTACAACACTATGCAGCACATGGGACAAGGAAACAGAGAGAAGGACAGAGGGTGATAGTGGGATACCAGGAAGCTGCTGATTGAATATATACGCTTCATACTAAGATCAGCCACACCATGCATGGCTACATCATGATAAAGGGGCCATACAAGAGCACATCATTTTATCGGTAGGTTGTAAGAAAGGTAGAACAAGGGCTCAGAGTATGTCTGAAATCAATTTCACGGGGTTCAAAAGCAAAACACGCACATTGAGAGGCACAATCATGAAGGGCTGTCATTAAAAGTCACGACACTGGTGAGTGTGTCACCCATTGTTGGACACGCAGCTATAAAGCAGCCAAGTTCCCGCCCCTCTTTCAATCAGGCTTTTTCTCTGATTATATGGAATGTTAAAGCTATCTCTCTCTCCGTTCGACAAGAGAAGCTGCAGAGAAAGTTAGGCGATGACATCTCTCCGCAAGAGGAATGGAAGGGAGGGGAGAGAGAGAGGAGGGAGAGAGAGAGAGAGAGAGAGAGAGAGAGAGAGAGAGAGAGAGAGAAGGGCTATAGCCTCAACTACAACTACTATAAGGTCAGCTACTGCAGCTGTTGGAAGGAATTACTGTGCACTAATTGTAGGGTTCCTTCTTTCACTTTCCATTTTTCTCTCTTTATCTCTCTCTCGCTCACTCTCTTTCTCTCTCTTCCTCTCTCTTTTTATTTCTCTCCCATCGCTGGTAAATCTGACTCACACATTTTCGCTCCAACTCAGCATGCTTGTAGCCTTTAGGAACTCAGCACGCTCACAATACCTTAACATGTCTCTATTGAACACGATTTTATAGTTGTCTTAGACAATGTCTAAATAATGTCTCAAATCCAGTATCTTCTGTAACTGAGACCGAATGTAGGAATATTTGCTTGTTCATTCACTGCAGCCACAATCTGAGTTCATTGGCACACACTCAGATCTGCGGTACCGCTCGATACTACAAACTATGTTGGGCAGTGCCAGGTAATGCTAAACTTACCCATGACTTTAGAAGTAAAGTAGTTCAAGTTGCTGAGAGGTTGCAAATGGTTTTTGTGATATTCGTAGTGGATACTCCATATTATTTCTTGAACAGGGAACAATCAGATGTTTTGTACCAGTTCGTTCATTCATCCTAAAACAATTATTGTCCGATTATTTCTTGCTTCTACAATTATTAATTTGACCGGGTTTCATGTTTATATTATAATATTGGGTAATTCTTTTCCCGAGTAATAACTCAATTTTGAAGTGTGATAATGTCAAAACTTGCTTGGAATGCTATGTTATACTGCACAGAATTTCCTCATTGATAGAGTTGAAATTCATGCAGCTATATTTACAAGCTCTCTCGCAAGGCAGAAAAATTAATTGCGACCAATTATAAACGTCTAACATCAAGAAGTAGAAAGGCCATTTCTCTCTTTCTCATTCCCGCTCTCCCTCTTTTTCAACTTCTGTCTACACCAGACTGCAGCAGCAGTATGGCTGGTACGTTCCTCTCTGAGCCAGGCCCTCCCACTCTCCAGTCTCCCACTCTCCAGTCTCCCACTCTCTGTCTCTCCCTCTGTTTCTCTCCCTCTCCCTCTCTTTCTTCAAGTTCTCATTATCAGAGAGGAGAACTGAGTTATTAGCAGCTGAGCTGCTGCAGCTGTACTATCAGTGTCGGCCGGTGTCGGCTATTTTCACATGGCACTTCATAACTCAGCTTTTTTGTTTTTGTAAATTTTATAGCTTCTGGTAGAAACCCTGTAATTATTTTCTCTTTCACATATAATATCTAATTAGTTTATAATTCCGGGCCGTTGAGAGGTTTTGCTATATCCCTAAGTTCAACTTAGTAGAATCCCCTACAGGATATATCAGATAATATAACCTACATGTTTATCCATCAACGACAATTCCCTCGACAACTATTTTATTGAACATGAATTGCCCACAATTCCTCCTCTCTGCAGTAAACGCTCAGGCGGGTTAAGAATGCAGTGTTTTTGACAGGTGCAGATAGAGGCTTCCCCGGCTGAGAAAACAGGATGGGAAACTAAACTTTAAAGGAATCCAAAGTGAATCATTACACCTTCACTTAGTAGTAGTTGTGACATCAAGCTGCATGATACAAGTTTAGTTTTGACATTCTTTCATTTTTATATGCGTCTCCTGTCAGGTTTTGTTGAGTTTGACCACTCTAAACTCTTCTCTCTTCGCCTGATCGCCCTTCTATCTCTACCTGACCACCGTTTCCTCTCCGGGAAAATGGTGTTCAGTGTTGCCATGCCAATGCTCTGATCGCGGTTCTCCTAGAAAGTAATGAGAATAGTGTCAAGCCAATGCTCTGACACTTTACTTGTTATGTTCTAACCCTCTTTTACATTTCGATTTTCGGGTGGGACTCGCGAAAAAAAAATGGATGGAGCTAGGCAGAACTTGACAGGGCCAATGCTTGAAAGTACTTCTGCTTTCTACCGAACTGTGGTGGTTGCGCTACTTGTATGTGACTCCATCGCAGTACCATGTGAGCTGCAGTGCAGGGAGGTGTTGTTTGACACCTCTCTAACAGTATTCACCAATGGGAAGTGGGCCCCACCACCTCGATACACACCTTCACTACCACAAAGGTCATGCCGGTAATAATTACTGCAAAGAGCTTTACAGTGCCATGCAGCAGTAGCTTGCAGAGCAGAGCTCCAAGGTAGAGAGAGGTGCATGGGGAGTTTCCAGTAGAGAGATGGAGAGAGTTTTCAGAATCCAGTAGACTAGTAGAGAGAAAGGGATGGAGGGAGTTGCACACTGTTGACAGCTTGTTGTGCAATGCTGGTTGGTAGTATCTGTGTGTGTGTGTGTGATTTGAGATTTATGTAACTCTGTAACAATATTAATGGCGACAGCCTTATTATCCCAATATATAATGATACTAGCAATGTCTTTTTAGTTACATTATTTACCTGTCTGAGGCGCCTGTCAGGGTATCCGAAATGCAAACATAATTCAGTAATTCGTCGGGAATATATTTTAGCTTAGAAATCCTGATAGCTTCTCTAAGCCGCTGATGATTGTTTTCTTGCAGCAAGTTGCTTTTAGGGTACTAATATTACCATGTTAACAACGCCTGCTAACCTCACCTTCCTATTATAGCACTAGGTCCTCTCTCTCCAGCTCCCTCTCTTCCAATATGGGTTCCCGTCACTACCGTTCCTGGAACACCGACTACACGGGGTACTCAGCCCCGTC
>AVPN01000496.1:29301-49149 GCA_000695325.1 Pleurobrachia bachei | reverse complement strand
ACACGCGAGACTATCGTGGAGGTCCCCCAGTGGTCCCCACTCCCATCATCCTTCTGTTGTCCTATCGTGAAAAGAATAAAGTGTGTGTGAGATGTAGGATGTATTGTATCGTTCGCCTTTTTTATTTGTGGACAGTAAATACAAAATTTAGCGATAGGAAGTAACAGTTACCATTCACTTGGTATGATCTAACCCCCTTTTGTCTACCCCACGTGGGGTTAGATGTATTCCATGTGTTCCCCATATATTATTAGATCTCTTTGTTTTTATAACAGTGCCACCGGGTGCCACACACGCACAGACAAACTATCCTCTATACATACACTGTATAACATAGTGGGCTAACTTGGGGTGGGATACGAGGAGAGAAAAGCATGTGGGACACCACCACATTTTTTCTCTCTCTCTCTCACTCTTTTTTGACTCTGGTTTTTGAAACACATTATAACTTTGTACCCCTCTCCAGAAATCAAGGACAGACACAAGAAAGATTTCAGATAACGCCAAGGTTTCTGGGACATGTGGAGATAAACTCTCTACTTTGGTCCTTGCAGATGATGATAATGATCAAGTTCTCACCTTCACCTTTTCCGCAGTAAGTTCTAGTTGTTATTCGCCCAGCAAGATTTTGTTATTTGTTCTAACCCTCCTTTACATTTGTGAGGAGCGCGGTGAGTCAAACAAGGCCATATTATTACCTTGTAACCTCATCAAATCTTTCTGTTTTCGATTTTCTATTCTCTAGTCTATTAAGAAACAATACAAATTACAACCACCTGTTCACCTGTTCACATTTTTCAGAACAAAGACAAATCCAACAAGTTGAACAACATAGATCCAGTTCACTGGGGTGTTACCTCCATTAAATTCCAGTACGATATCAATGAGGCTAGCGCCAAACATCGTAAGAGAATATTTTATTGAAATTTGAAATGAAACTTTGTAAAGTTTCAATTGACATTTCTTTTACTTTACCGGAGGAGATTCACTAGTTGGAGGAAAGCTTGTAAATTGTAGAATCCCGATCAATATTAACACAATTTTGTTCACAGAGGGAGAGCGAGTTGCTACAGCAGTTGGATCATACTTTGTTACTCCCCTCAACATGTCTTATTCGTGCAGCAAAGATATGGTAAGTTGTGTTCTTATTTGGAAACTACTGTTGCCCTTATTAGAGCATGTATGATCTGAACTCTTCAATTACTGTTTACAATTTAACCGATTGATAAAAGCAACAGACTGATAAACACTGACTATTTTGACTTACATTGCGTTACTACTTTGACTTACATGACTACTTTGACTGACATAATACTTTCTAGCTGTACATACCAGCTAGTTGTGTACCACCAAACCCAGTTGACTGTCCAGATGAAGTTGCAGTTTTTACAACTACAGACCTAATTGTGGGGGCATTTATTACCAAGCCACCGGTTGACACTGACACTTGTAAGTGACACAAACACACATATCTAGACATTTGTAAGTGAATTACAAATATTATTTTTGTTTCACTTACAGTATTAGTGACACACAAAAAATTATCAGACTTCAAATGTATAATATTCTTTCATAACCCCTCCAACACTGCCATGAAGGTACACACACACACACACACACACAATCCTCTCCAACTAGCTGTGTCCAAGCTACAAGGTGGGATAGAAAATCACCTGACCCCATATCAAGTTACCTGTTCCAATTCCTTTCTACACGTACACACACTACGTCATTACTCTCTGTCCCCTTCTCCCCTTTCTCTACTAGGGCTGATAAGGTCTGCTACAAGCCGGAAATTGTAGCTACAATTTACAACTACCACCTTTTGGTTATTTTGGTCATTTCACGCCTTTTATTCTCACGCTCTTTCTCTCTATCTCTAACCCCCCTCTCTCCACTCAAATCATTACTCTTGTCCCTTTTCTCTATTCTATTAGGGCTGATAAGGTCTGCCGACTGCTACAAGCCGGAAGTTGTAACTACACATACCGCCGGTCATTATTTCACGCCTTTTGTTTTCCCGGGGTTTTCCCTCTCTCTCCCATCTCTCTCCCCTCTCTCTTCCTCTCGATATCTCTCTTTATTTGGCAAAGACAATTCACAGTAGTGGCTGTAGTGAGCAGGGTCATGGCACGTGGAATTCTGAACAAAGACATTGACATGTTCTGATTGGCATTTCTACAGAGACAAAACAAACAAACAGGGAAACTGACAGACAACGGTAAAGACACACACACTGGTATGGGTCTGAAAAATAAACAATGTATGCTTGCTGGAAGTTACACTAGCAAATTTTGTTACAAAAGACCAGAAGACAGACTCGACCAAACAACAGACTTGGACAAAACACAGTAAAGCCTGACAGAGAACAGACTCCTACGAAGACGGTTAATGCTGAGTCAGGTAGATCCCGACAGACAACAGACAGAATAGAAGACAATACAACCTGACAGACAACTCTCACTTCGACTGACAGTACATCTCGACAACCCCAAAACCTCCTCTCCACTCCACCCTACTACTATCAGGTTGTGCTGGTTAATGTGACAGATGATGGAGTTAACAAAACAACTTCCTACCCTGGGGAACAAGTTGTATTCGAGGAAACCGGTCTCACAATTACCAATGGTGTCAATGTCAGTGGCACACTGAAGGATGATGTCACATGTGAGTGAAATATTATAAAGCCAATCATAATGGGCATTATGATGCTGATGTATAGTGTGGATTAAAACGTTGGCAAGCGCAATGGTTTCGTATTTGTTAGGCATGACGTGTATATGTTGTGGCTGTTTGGCATCAACTATACTATGTAACAATCTCATTAAGTTACTTTGTTACCCTGTTTCCGTCTTCTACTGCAGGTTAGAGTTTACACAATTAGTTGCTAACTGTTTCCTGCACAGCAATTCTGCACTACTCAACAGTCACATTACACTGTAGGAAGAAGAGGAAAATGGTGTACCCTCTTTATTCTTTGTCTTTCTCTCAACCTGAGCAATAAAGAATTCTTAGCCTATCTTATCTCATCACAAAGGAAAATCGCTGACTTGACCTTTCATCTTATTTCACTGCCCCACTAACCACTCCCCCTAAACCCCTCCCAACTAACCTCTCTAACCCTCCCTTTCTACCCAGACCACTACTGCAAAGCTGACCAAAAGATCAAGGATGTCGTACCAATTGCTGTCGGAGCGGCTCTCGCAGCCCTAGTCGTTATCGTCCTGGTTGCCTATCTGATTGGCCGAAGGAGAACTGTCACCGCTGGAGGTTATGAGAGGGTGTGAGGAAATGTGGGGACTCTACAAAAGAGAAACAATTGATGATTTTTGTTAATGTATATGTGTGTTTTTGTTAATCAGATTACCAAAACTAAGAATTTGAATAAAGATCAGTTATTTTGAATTTTGCTTGTTATTTATTGAGGAAGTACAGTTGGCTTTCTGCATGAAACACAGTCTTGACGTAGGGCGCGAATCATCACGACACAGATGTGACGAAAGTGAAGTTGTTTTGGCGCGGCGCGCGCATCTCGACTCTCAGAATTTGCTGAACGGAACTGAACTTCCTCTTCCTTGATGTTGGTCGAGTGTCAGCCTTTGGGATGACAGCCTTTGGAGGGGTTAAACCATGGTCCGAAACAATTGAAATTTTCCATGTTCGCTGAGCCTCACATGAGTGATTTCGAAATATTTGGTGTCTCGAACAATTTCTCAAGTGGAGAAATGAAGAAAGTGAATGCGCGTTATTTATTTGCGCGTAATGCTGCGCGCGTTACAAACTTTAAAATTGAAAATTTGTTGTTTAAAAAATCGAAAATGTCCCGATTTTTGTCATTTTCGTTCGAATTTTTTAGATCATTTTTCCTGCCCTTGACATGCGCTGCAGATCCCTAGCGCACGCGTTTTCAACTCCTCCTAGGGCGTGTAGCATACGTCAATTCCTGCCCAGATGATCGTTTTTGGTTATGACATGTATTCAAAAAGATCATACAAGGTTTAGGAACCTTTGATTTAAAATAGCAACTCCCAAAAAGTTGGTGTAACTCCTTTTTTCCATACAGCTTGCTGCCCACTACCCAGGAGGTTCGATTCATCTTGCTTTCAGAAACCCCAAGTTCCCCAGAGCCTTTTCACGGCACCTTCCTACCATGATCTTTTTTTTGAACAAGTTTCTGATAATGATATTATACTTTCAACTAGGGCCGCTCTTATATAAGATGACAGTTGCATTCACTTATCCAGTTATCAATATACTTATCGAAGCATATCTAAAAGTGGTATAGGGATCCCTAAAAAAGTTCAGTAGTTAAAGTCCATTTTTTTTCAACTGTTCACCCAAAAACTGAAACTTTACGAAATTTAGAATTTGTGTGGCGCGCGCTATACGTTAACTCCCCCCCCCACCTTTTTTTCCTCTCTCGATATCTCTCCCATCTCACTCTTTCTTCCTCTGACGTCTCTCTTCCTCTTTCTATCGCTCTACTATTTGGCAAATACAGTAGTGGGTGAAAGTAGTCAGCAGGCCGCAGGGTCATGGCACGTGGATTTCTGAACAAAGACATTGACATTTTCTGATTGGCATTTCTGCAGAGAGAAGACAAACAAACAAAGAGGTTGACATACACTGAGAAACAGCGGCAAAATGTAAAGACAGACACTGGTATGGGCCTGAAAAATAAACATTGTGTGCTCGTTGGACATTATACCGGCAAACTGCACTGTTGCTATAACACAAAGTAAACCAAGATTTCACACAAATATTGTAAAGCACAACTGTGACAGACCAAGACAGCTTGAATCATGAATCTCTGATACACTGTAATAGACCAAAACGGATGGAATATACTCTCCTGCATACGATCAGGGCTCCATTCTTCAATTTGTCACGACAGACTAGAAGACAAGATACTTGGACGGCAAATCCTGACAACACTCTTACGTCGACTGACAGACAACAGACTCGACTAGACAACAGACTGCAGACTCTTACATCGACTGACAGACATCCCCACACCCCTCCACCCTACTACTATCATGTCGTGCTGGGCTCTATACTTCAATTTGTCGCGACAGACTAGTAGACAACAGACTTTCATTTGGACGATCATTATGATAGATCCCGACAGAGAATTACAGACTCAACTAGACATCATGATACTCTCACTTGGACGACCGACAGACACCATACAGACGACAGTTGATCCTGACAGACAACACTCTTACTTGGACTGACAGAAATCTCCACAACCTCCTCCTCCGCCCTACTACTATCAGGTTGTGCTGGTTAATGTTACAGATGATGGAGTTAACAAAACAACTTCCTACCCTGGGGAACAAGTTGTATTCGAGGAAACCGGTCTCACAATCACCAATGGTGTCAATGTCAGTGGAACACTGAAGGACGATGTTACATGTGAGTGAAATGTAAAGATGCCAATCATAATGGGCATTATGATGCTGATGTATAGTGTGGATTATAACGCTGGTAATCGCAACGGTTTTTTATTTATTAGGCACAAAGTTTGCAAATGTTGTGGCTGTTTTAGAAACAACCACCTGTTCACCTCACATTTTTATTGTTGGCATCAGCAATCCGATGTAACAATCTTATTCAGTTACTTACCCTGTTTCCGTCTTCTACTGCTAGCATGTTACAGTTTACACAATTAGTTGCTAACTGTTTCCTGCAGCAATACTGCACTACTCAACAGCTATATTACACTGTAAGAGAGAAGAGGAAAATGGTGTACCCCTTTTGTCTTTCTCACAACATGTGCTATAACGACCTCCTAGCCTATCCTATCTTATCACGAAGGAAAATCGCTGACCATTCATCTCATTTCACTACCCCACCCCCTAAACATCTTCCCATCAATGGCCCTCTCTAACCACACCCCTTTCTCCCCAGACCACTACTGCAAAGCTGACCAAAAGATCAAGGATGTTGTACCAATTGCTGTCGGAGCAGCCCTCGCAGCCCTAGTTGTCATTGTCCTGGTCGCCTACCTGATCGGACGAAGAAGAACTGTCACCGCTGGAGGATATGAGAGGGTGTGAGGAGATGTGGGGACTCTACAAAAGAGAAACAATTGATGATTTTTGTTAATGTATATGTGTGTTTTTGTTAATCAGATTACCAAAACTAAGAATTTGAATAAAGATCAGTTATTTTGAATTTTGCTTGTTATTCTTGGAGGAAGTACAGTTTGGTTTCTGCATGAAGCACAGGATTGACGTAGGGCGCGAATCATCACGACACAGATATTATGAAAGCGAAGTTGTTTTGGCGCGGTGCGCGCATGTTTTCTCTGAGAAAATGCTGAACGGAACTGAACTTCCTTGATGTTGGTTGAGTGTCAGCCTTTGGCACTGTTGGGGGGGTTACCATGGTCCGAAACGGTTGAATTTTACATTTAAGCTGACTCATATGCGTGGTTTCGGAATATTTGGTGGCTCGAATGATACCTCAAGTGGCGAATTGAAGAAAGTCAATGCGCGTTATTTATTTGCGCGTAGCAATGCGCGCGTTACAAACTTAAAATTGGAATTTGAAATTGTTTCTTGAAAAATCAAAAAGTTCCAGATTTTTTCAGTTTTTTATCCATTTTTAATTATTTTCCTGTCGAGATGATCGTTTTTGGTTGTAATCAAAGAGATCACACTAGGCTTAGAAATCTTAGATTTGAAATAGTAACTCCCGAAAAGTGGGCGTAACTCCTCAGCCTGCTGCCCAGGGGCGTTGGATTTTACTTTTAGAAACCCTTAGTTCCCCAGCGCCTTCTCACGGCACCACCCTAACCTAATGTTTTTTTTTTCGAAAAATTTTGCAACGGGATTTGTGCTTTATGAAATTTTTAATCCGGTTTAACTTTTAAACCAGTTCTAACCCATCAACTAATAAATTCAAACTTTTCTAGACAATGAGTTGCTTCAGCCAGCTGGAGTTATCTTGGTCTCAAGGCTACGATGGCCAGCGACTACGATTTGTCGACAAGAAGACCGCCATATCAGTATGTGGATGTACAATGAAGCTAACTGACACCACAACTGGCAAGGAGCGCAGCTTCAAGAGTGGGATTAATCCGTTTGGCGTGTTTGCCGTGAGCCCTTCAGCTCAAATGATTGCCTATGCCGAGAAGAAGCTAAATCCAACCATCCAGCTCATCTCATTCCCTGATCTGACCTCAGAAGGAACATTATCCGATGGTTGTATGATGGAATATGCAGATATGGCATTCACGCCAATGGAACCCTTCCTACTGACCTGCTCGAGCCTGCCCGATTTCAAACTGGCTCTATGGAATTACAAAACCGGGCAAATTCTATCAAATCTAGTGATCAAAAGTCATCCTGGGAACACTGTTAGTTTTAACCCCCTCAATTGGAAACAGTTCTGTGTAACTGGCGATCAGAGTTTCCACATTGGAACCATTGAAACCTCTAACGAGAAGTTCTCCATGAAACTAAACACTGTGGAACTACCGGAACCTAACGTAAGCCTCGGACCCGTTTTGGAGAGCGATGATATTTTCCACAAGAGATTCGTTCCATCTCCCATTTTGACAGCAGAAAGTGTGAAAGTTGCATCTACATTGAGTCCCCTGCACGACAAGTACAAAGACAAGCTAAAGAGAGTTGCTCCTACGGCCCATTGCTGGAGTCTGGGTAGTGTGGTGTATGTTGGGTGCGTGGATGGCCAACTCCTACATTATGATACTACATCTGGAACTATGATCGTCCTTACCAACCCCCTGGTCGAGTCGAAGGAGAAATCTGAGTTAGATCTCAAGCTGAAAGAAGATGAGGAAGAAGGTGGGGAATCGGGAGCTGCTCAAAAGATTCTAACGAAAGGTGATCTGGAAGCCATTGAGTTTTATCAAGATGGCCTCTTTGTGAGCGGTGCCTCGGGGAAACTCCGACTTCTCAGTTTGGACACCACCACACCAAAGGTCATTGATAGTTGGGATACAAAAGTTCCAATCTCAAGTCTATCCTGGTCAACTGCATACGATAAACTATTGCTTGGAAGTCCCGGTGGTGTGGTATTCTCTCTGTTCCCTTCTAACAAACACGCCGACCTCAACACTCTACTAAACATCAAGTGTGGCCCAATGGTAGGAGCTGATTTTGTGTGCCCCACCAACAGTCAGGTTATATCGTGCAGAAAGAACGGTATTGTCCAGGTTTGGTCGGCCGAAACTGCTGAACAAATCAGCTCGATCGTCCTCAATTCTGAGATTTCAACAATCGTCTGCAGTCAATCATCCAGGTCAGCTTTTATCGGCCTCAGCTCCGGAGTTCTGGTGGTGCTCGATTTGAACTCCCCGGAATCACCCCGGATTGTATATGAGGAGCGGATTCACAGCGGGCCAATCACTCACATAACACTTGACATGAGTGGGAAGCTGTTCTTTACTGGTAGTTCTGATGGTCATGTTATTGTGCTGGACACTCGGGCCTCAAACAAGTTCAGATGTCTGGCTCATATCGATGTCGAGGGAGAGGTCAGTGGAATAGCCTCCATTCACCAGCTCAAGGTTGACAAGGATTGGTGTTATGTGGCAATAACTTCTGTCTCAAAGAACCAGTCGGTGTTAACCCATGCTAAACTCCCAGTAGATTTGTCTCAACAACCAAAAGAAGCGTTCAACGACGAAACCTTCAGACTGGATGACGCGTTTATAAAGCGATCCAACTGTCCATTAAACTTTACCGCGTCAAGCGTGGCTTTCCTTGGTCCAAACAGTATTGTAACTGTGGATTCTTTGAAGAAGAACACTGTGGTTATAAACCTAAAAGATGGCGTCCTCACAGAGACTGACAGGGTGAATGGTCATCTGTTGAAGGGTGGCTCTGTGGTGGTATCACCTCACCTCAAGTGGGGAACTATGATCGTCCTTACCAACCCCCTGGTCGAGTCGAAGGAGAAATCTGAGTTAGATCTCAAGCTGAAAGAAGATGAGGAAGAAGGTGGGGAATCGGGAGCTGCTCAAAAGATTCTAACGAAAGGTGATCTGGAAGCCATTGAGTTTTATCAAGATGGCCTCTTTGTGAGCGGTGCCTCGGGGAAACTCCGACTTCTCAGTTTGGACACCACCACACCAAAGGTCATTGATAGTTGGGATACAAAAGTTCCAATCTCAAGTCTATCCTGGTCAACTGCATACGATAAACTATTGCTTGGAAGTCCCGGTGGTGTGGTATTCTCTCTGTTCCCTTCTAACAAACACGCCGACCTCAACACTCTACTAAACATCAAGTGTGGCCCAATGGTAGGAGCTGATTTTGTGTGCCCCACCAACAGTCAGGTTATATCGTGCAGAAAGAACGGTATTGTCCAGGTTTGGTCGGCCGAAACTGCTGAACAAATCAGCTCGATCGTCCTCAATTCTGAGATTTCAACAATCGTCTGCAGTCAATCATCCAGGTCAGCTTTTATCGGCCTCAGCTCCGGAGTTCTGGTGGTGCTCGATTTGAACTCCCCGGAATCACCCCGGATTGTATATGAGGAGCGGATTCACAGCGGGCCAATCACTCACATAACACTTGACATGAGTGGGAAGCTGTTCTTTACTGGTAGTTCTGATGGTCATGTTATTGTGCTGGACACTCGGGCCTCAAACAAGTTCAGATGTCTGGCTCATATCGATGTCGAGGGAGAGGTCAGTGGAATAGCCTCCATTCACCAGCTCAAGGTTGACAAGGATTGGTGTTATGTGGCAATAACTTCTGTCTCAAAGAACCAGTCGGTGTTAACCCATGCTAAACTCCCAGTAGATTTGTCTCAACAACCAAAAGAAGCGTTCAACGACGAAACCTTCAGACTGGATGACGCGTTTATAAAGCGATCCAACTGTCCATTAAACTTTACCGCGTCAAGCGTGGCTTTCCTTGGTCCAAACAGTATTGTAACTGTGGATTCTTTGAAGAAGAACGCTGTGGTTATAAACCTAAAAGATGGCGTCCTCACAGAGACTGACAGAGTGAACGGGCATCTGTTGAAGGGTGGCTCTGTGGTGGTATCACCTCACCTCAAGTGGGTGGCTAGTTTTGCACCAGATGGGCAGCTAATTTTCCGGAGTACTGATGCTATGAAGGAAAGCGTTGCAATTCCATCCCACTCTCACTTCCTCGGTGGAACAAGTTTCCTGCGATTCTCCAATGATGGTCAACAGGTGGTTAGTGGTGGAAAGGACGGTGTACTAGTATTATGGAAGTGGAACTACGATGGCTTGAGTAACGAAGAGAAGGTTGGAGTTTTGGGAGCTGTGGATGCGTCTCGTGGCCGATATGCCTCCCTTCTCGGACTGAGGAAAGAACAGGATGCCGTTTTACAGAACATGGTAGCTCTACCTAGTGTGACCTGTCACGAGGATAGCACCTGGCTGGAGAAGGTACAGGCAAGTGTTCAGGAGCTCAAAGACAAGAGTTACGAGCCCCAGATTAACGAACTCAAGAAGAACATCAGTGACCTCCGATCCACAGTTCTAGGGATGATCGAGACAAATGAAAGTGTCGAAGAGATGGAGAGGTTGAAGAGGCACGAGTTTACCCTCGATGTTGACGAGAGACAGAGGCTGTTAAACCGAGGAGATGATGAAATTGACGAGATTGAAGAAGTGGCGGAGTTAGAAAACCTGGCTATGTTGTTCCTGAAGGAGCTCATTAAGAAGGAATGTTGGGACGCAATGGAGGTAAAGGGGAAGAGTCTCACACTATTTGTTGGTGACTTGGAGGTTAGTAACTTCCCGTTGTGTAAGATGACCGATGAGCAAATAGCCGAGGTAGAGAGAGTTCTTGCACAGTTTCAACATGAACAGCTGGTTGAGTCTGAGTTGGGTGGTAATGGAGGAGATGAGGAGGAGGTGGGTGCCTCAGCTTCGCTTTATGGCAGCCATAGTTTGAAGTATTGCAAGGATCCGGTTCAGAACAGTCAGTTCCAGTTGCACACCAACCAACGGAAGAGAGATCAAATTGTGCTAATTCAAAACACGATCAGGAAGCTGAAGAACACCTTCAATAAAGAGTTCGATGACGTTCATGCTAGCAAGAGGCAGGAGATTTTACGTGTTTCTGAGAGAACTGAGCGTGTTAAACAGATTCTAGTGGATCTAAAATCCGATGAAAAAGTGTCAATTCCTTCCTTCAAGAACATTGAAATGCCTGAAACGTTCCTTGTGGTTGAGGACAGTGAAATACCGTTTGAGAAGTATCTGAGTCCTGAGGAACACGCTGCTGAGCTTGAGAGAAAGCGTCTTGAAGAGCAGAGGAGATTGTTAGAACAAGCTGATAATGCCAGGGAGAGAGCTCTCGATAGTATGATGCACGGTAAGCTAGAAATCCGTCCTGAAGATGAACTTCAGAAGGATTTAGAGAAACCTGAGTTCATGTTAACGAAAGCAGAGGAACAGTGGAATGAAGAGGAGATCAAGGCCGCAAAAGAGTTTGAAAAGAAGGAGAAGCATTTGTTTGAAGAACGGGAGAAGTATAGGAAGGCGCTTGAAGCAGAGCTAAAGAAACTTCAAACTGCTAATGTTGAGGGTATGAATGCTTTTGATGAGAAACTGAACAAGCTGTTCCGACACAGGATTGAAATCCAGAAGACAGTGAATCAGGAAGAGTTGAAGATTGTTCGTCTAGCGAGATCTATCTACCAGCAGGAATATCTGGAAGATCGAGAGGCACAGCTCAGTAAGATTCTAGATGATTTGAAACAGGGCAAAGTAAAGGCTCTAGAGGAAGTGAGTGAGGCAAAGAGAGCTATTGATCGTCTGAAAGATGAGCATGAGATCATACTTCAAGAGGACAAGGTGATTGAGAAACAATTCAAGAAGGACTTCGCAGATCTTGATGCATTTACTCTGGATGTTCTGGTAAAATTGTATAAGCGTCGTCCCAAGGTCACTAAACAGAAGATAGTTACCAATGAGGCTACAGCCCGGTCCTCTAATCCGTTCCACGTGAAGGTCGAAGATCCAGACAAGGCGTTCCTAGAGGCGATGGCCGAGTTGGATTCGGATATCCACAGACCGGATATCCTAGAGGCTGATACCTGGGAGAGGTTTGTGGAGGCTAGACAATTCAAGGTTGAGAGTGAGTTGAAAGTGAAACATCACAACCAGAAAATACAGGATCTCAACAGCTATTTACAGCGGCTTGGCGATGAGGACGATGCCATGAAATCTCGAATCGAAAAGGCTTTCCAACAGCTGAACGACTTGAGAGAGAAGAAACTGCGATACCTGATGAACCTTGAGATCCAACTACTCCTAAAACAGGGCGTCCAACTTCAACTAGGACCCCACAAATCGTGATTTAAGCTCTTGAGAGACCTCATTCACAGATCTGTCATCGAGGATCTCAACTCTCAGATTGTAACATTGGGCGAGGCAAAAGTGTCCGCTATGGTCGACTGTAAGGACTACTACAAAAACATTCATCTGTTGGAGTGGGAACATGAAAAAATGATGATGGAGGGAGAGGATTTGAACACCAAAACTACGAGACATCCAAACTCTGAGAGTTACAAAGGAGCTTCAAGTGTTCCTGTTTGCTGAGAACAATCAACAGAGAATGCAGAAGGAGATCCAGACTTTAGAGAAAACAATCAAGCTGAACGAGAACATGCATAAGAGGAAGGTGAGTGATAAGAAGAGGATATTAGATCGACTAAATGGATTGATCCGGGACAAGGAATACGAATGTACTGTGCTGGATAGTGAGCTGAAAGAACTAGCTGTGTCTCTTGTTGAAAGGCAGCAGATCCAAGAGGCGTGTGTAGCTGATATGACCCCTGCCGCCACTCAAAGGATGAAGGATATTGTTGCTCGGAGGAAACTTGTCGATTTGGCTAAAAGCCAAAGTCAGGAGGTCGCTGTTTTGAGGGCCGAGGTGGAGCGACTCAGGATGAAAACTTTCCCTGCACTTGTACAGAACAACTGAGATTTTAGATTTGTATAAAAAGAAGTATCACTGTAAATATGTGTGTAGTAAAATGTTTTTCCTTTGAAGCTGCCTGAGTTTTGTGTTCCCAATACCCCATCCCTGACCCCTGATAACCCGTGTCCATTCAAAGATTTTACCCACTCCGCCCTCTCTCTCTAGCTCTATCAAGGATGAAATTCAAGGTCTCGCTGGGGAAGCAGCCGAAGCATGATACCATGGTATCGTGTGTAGGATGGACAGCCAATGACGATCTTTTCTCTTGCGGGTATGTCTTATTTTCACTGTTTTCCATTTCTCCTGCCCCATTTCAACATTGCTCCACACGATGTCTCAGTTTTCTAAACTGTTCCCATAGCAACTGAAGATAGAGATATCCAAACTCTGAGAGTTACCAAGGAGCTCCAAGTGTTCCTGTTTGCTGAGAACAATCAACAGAGAATGCAGAAGGAGATCCAGACTTTAGAGAAAACAATCAAGCTGAACGAGAACATGCATAAGAGGAAGGTGAGTGATAAGAAGAGGATATTAGATCGACTAAATGGATTGATCCGGGACAAGGAATACGAATGTACTGTGCTGGATAGTGAGCTGAAAGAACTAGCTGTGTCTCTTGTTGAAAGGCAGCAGATCCAAGAGGCGTGTGTAGCTGATATGACCCCTGCCGCCACTCAAAGGATGAAGGATATTGTTGCTCGGAGGAAACTTGTCGATTTGGCTAAAAGCCAAAGTCAGGAGGTCGCTGTTTTGAGGGCCGAGGTGGAGCGACTCAGGATGAAAACTTTCCCTGCACTTGTACAGAACAACTGAGATTTTAGATTTGTATAAAAAGAAGTATCACTGTAAATATGTGTGTAGTAAAATGTTTTTCCTTTGAAGCTGCCTGAGTTTTGTGTTCCCAATACCCCATCCCTGACCCCTGATAACCCGTGTCCATTCAAAGATTTTACCCACTCCGCCCTCTCTCTCTAGCTCTATCAAGGATGAAATTCAAGGTCTCGCTGGGGAAGCAGCCGAAGCATGATACCATGGTATCGTGTGTAGGATGGACAGCCAATGACGATCTTTTCTCTTGCGGGTATGTCTTATTTTCACTGTTTTCCATTTCTCCTGCCCCATTTCAACATTGCTCCACACGATGTCTCAGTTTTCTAAACTGTTCCCATAGCAACTGAAGATATCTGCGGCGCGCAGTTACAAGCCACAAAATGAAAGTTGTTTTGTCAGCAGTGTGTAGCGCCGCGCGTTCCCACGGTACCACTGAGCGCTGACAAGGTCCCCTAGATACCATATTGGGGCATATTGGCGCTAACAAGGTCATCCCAGGACACCCTGTTTTGTAATGACAAGCCGTCCAAGACACCCTATTTTGAGCTGACAAGGTCCCCCAGGACACCCTTTTTTGTGGTGATGAGGTCCTCCCAGACACCATATTTTGTGCTACCAATCTCCCCCATCTACCCCGTTTCATGCTAACAAGCCCCAATTTTGTGATGACAATGTTCTCTACCCCACTGACCAACTCCCTCCTTTTCTAGAGACGACAGGGTGATCCTGAAGTGGGATGGAAAGACAGGGGAAGCAGCTACAGTGTGTAAATTAGCAGAGGGAGTTTTTCCAACTGACATGGCATGGTACCCCTCGGGCCAGAGAGCTGGATCCTCAGAGCTGTTCGTTCTGGGAACCACTGATGGTAACTTTCTAAAAACCTTCATTTTATTAAACCCCATTTCCCGATGTCATGTTCCCCAAATCAGATCAATGTTAGTGATATTTTAGTAGCACTAATAGATAACATAACGCAGGAAAGTTCCACTTGATTTCCAAAACTGGGAGATTTGAGAAAAGTATTGAGGCACACACAGGAGCTGTTATAGCTGTGAGATGGAGTCTCCATGGCAATTCTCTTGTAACTGCTGGAGAGGACGGACAGATCAAGATATGGAGTAGGTCAGGCATGCTCCGATCTACTCTTGCACAAGTTGGTAAGTCAATGTAGTGGCTTACAAGGTGATAACCGTCTGGTATTAATTTTTTCCTATGCTTTTTTTTTTGCTATGAGACTGTTTGAACAAGTGAACAAGTCACACCCCCAGTTCCCATATTCGCACCCCTACTTCTCCGTTATATCACTCTCTCACGCTAACCACCAAGATTCCCTCCCAGGTTCTCCAGTTTATTCCGTTGCCTGGGGTCCTGACAGTGAACAGGTCCTGTATACATGTGGGAAACAGATTATTATCAAACCACTGGCACCCTCTGCTAAACAGATACAATGGAAGGCTCATGAAGGGATTATAATGCAGGTGGATTGGAGTGCAGTTAATAACCAGATTATATCAGGTACTTACACAGTGTTCATTAATACTGGTACATTGGTAAATTGTTCATGGTATTTTCTAGTTGCTACTGTACTATATACCATGAAATCGATAATTCATTCATTTTATTTATCATTATATTCGTATCTAAATGGTTACTACCCAGGTGGAGAGGACAGGAAGTACAAAGTTTGGGACAGCTATGGGCGTCTCCTGTACTCTTCACAGCCCCACCACTACCCCATTATGTCGTGCTCTTGGGCACCTAATGGACAGCTATTTGCCATTGGAGCATTCAACACACTCCGACTTTGTGACAAATCCGGGGTAAGGAAATCAAAATGGGCCTCAAAAGGTGTTTGGAAAATTACAAAGTTCCTAACTGAGATTGTTTTGAGTTTACCCCTTACCCGGATCGGAATCTCGATCCCTCACATACTAACTTCTCCTGAATTTCAGTGGTGCCATAGTTTAGACAAGCCCAACACAGGGTCCATATACTCCATAAAATGGAGCCGAGACAGTACCCAAGTAGCAGGTGGATGTGGAAATGGGCATCAGTAGAAGCGACCCCACCAGTTAGAGTGTGACCTCACCTTTTTGAAACATGTGACTATCATCGAAGATGTGAGTTAAGAGTTGACAGACAGACAGACAAACAGACAGACAGACAAACAGACAGAGACAGACATGCAGACAGACAGACAGAGACAGACAGACAGACAGAAAGACTGACAGACAGATAGACTGACAGACAGACAGATTAAAAACAAACAGTCAGACAAACATTGTTTGTTGTAGATTTCAAAGAGACAAAAGAAGTCTTTACATATAAACTGGAGGATGTGGTCAACGGGCTGACTGAGCAACTGGACTTTAGAGACAGAGTCGTGAAGATGAACCTAGGTAATTTCCAAATTAGTCTTATACTTTAGTCTTATACTAATAGTCTTATCAATTGTTACATCTCATTTTGTCACGATATTCTGTCACATTTATTGATGAAATTTTATTACATATTTATGTTTTACTCAGGTTGGGGTCATCTTGTTGTTACAACCTCTACCCAGTGCTACGTGTATACCACCAACAACTGGACCACACCTGCTATATTCGACCTCAAAGCGACAACAACCAATGCCATTGTTCTCGCTAAGAAAGGATTTCTAATCATTGACTCTGTACAAGGTAGGGGAACTTTCTTTTTTTCACGTAAACGTGGCCGGTAGCTATTTCTCAGAAGGTAGGGGAACTTTTGATCAGCCGAACCCTCACAGAAGTTAAATGTTGTATTGTTCATACAACAACACAAGTAAAACGTAGTGTGAACACGAGAACTCACGTTGTACCACCCTCCCTCCCTCTCTCTCTCTCTCTCTCTCTGTCTATCTCTACCTCCCTCATGAACCTCTCCCCAGGTTTGTCTCTGTACTCCTACGAAGGACGACTTATCTGCAGCCCCAAGTATAATGGTTTGAGATCAGATGCCCTGAATGTGGCCCAGGTAGCCCTATCTGGTGATACCCTGGTCATTGTCGATGATCGGGATAACAGAGGTAACTAGAGATAACAAAAGTGGTAACTAGAGGTAACTAGAGATAACAAAGATAACTAGAGATAACAGAAGGTAAGGGGTAACTAGAGATAACAGAGGTAACAGCAGGAATATCAGCAGGGATATCCCGATATCAGCACCCCCACATTGGATTTATCCAAGTCCCCTCTGCTTTTGCTTTGCTAATCACCCCACAGGGGCCTTTTCTAGAGGACCCTCATTACATGAGGTCCTGTGTAACACGTGTCCTCTCCCTCCCCACAGCTCTACACGTGTTTGACACTAGCTCCGGGCGGGAGCTGACCGACAAGCCGATCTATCACAGTCAGGAGATCACTCTGCTGGCAATGGATCAAAATGGAGCTACTAATGAGAGAAATCTGGCGTTTGTTGATAAGAATTCTGATCTCTTTTTACTGCAAGTGCGACATAGCAGTGCCCTGTCAACTCTTAAAAAACTAGGTATGGTATTTTCCCTGTCAGACCAATGCTTTGACCACAGTTCTTGCGCACTCCGCGTGCAGAACTTATTTGAGAGAAATGAGAATGGGTCAGGCCAATGCTCTGACAGTATTATCCAAAGAAACTCAGTTTGTCTAAAAATACTAAGTTTATAACCCTTCTTAGATTTTCCATAGATTATTCCCCATGTGGTAACCCCTCCCTTCCCCTCAGGCGGTATGGTAACATCAATAATGTGGCACGATACCACTAAGATGTTGGCGGCTCTTCAAGATGGCAGATTCACCGTTTGGTACTACCCTTGTGCGGTGTACATCGATGCTGAGCTACTACCGCAGAGTAAAGTCTGTAAAGATGCAGGGTGAGTGATAAAATGATGTATCAATTTTGTGATGGTATCTTGAGTTAGAAACTAACTCAACTTTGATCTACCGAACCCTCACAGAGGTAAAATGCGGTGTGAGCCACACAACTAAATAACTATTTTCTCAGAGAGTTTGGAAAGAACCCCCAAATTGTGAGCTTCCTTGGCCACCACTGCAACTTGAGGCGATCTGATGGGAGTCTTGTTTCCACCGCGTACGTACATATTATATAGTTGTAGGACATGATTTGCCTTGTTCGACCCTGCATCCCCGGGCCCCGCGTCGGTGAGCATTTTTTTATAAAATAAAAAAAAGAGTTTGAACAAAACAAGACATGATATATATGTTATTTCCCTCATCACTAATGAATTGGTACCTTGCTGCAGCACTGCCGCTAGATAACCCTTCCTATCCCCCTGCAGTGTATCTCCATACCCGACTATCCTACAAAACTACGTCTCCCAAAACAAATGGGATGATGCCGTAAGGCTATGCCGATTTGTTAAAGACCAAGCACTCTGGGCAAGTCTGGCAGCCATGTCTACTGCAGCGAAGGATCTCACCACGTCTGAAATAGCCTACTCAGCTATTAATGAGGTAGGGGTCGCTGGAAAAAGTGTTTTTTTTAATTGCTTGATTAGCTTCCAGGTGGTGCAACTTCTATTCGCAGACACAAATCTCTCTCTTTCTGTCTTTATCCCTCTCATTACCAGCCTCTCAACTGCAATCAATTCGGAATTGGTCCAATTTTACTACACCCGGGTGCACCCTCTATTTCACAATTCAACCACCACCCTATAATGTCACAATTTCAAATCCACACCACCTCTTTCTGATCTCCCTCAAGATTCACAATTCCACCACCTGCTCTCTCTCTCTCTCTCTCTGTCTATCTCTCCCTCCCTCATGAACCTCTCCCCAGGTTTGTCTCTGTACTCCTACGAAGGACGACTTATCTGCAGCCCCAAGTATAATGGTTTGAGATCAGATGCCCTGAATGTGGCCCAGGTAGCCCTATCTGGTGATACCCTGGTCATTGTCGATGATCGGGATAACAGAGGTAACTAGAGATAACAAAAGTGGTAACTAGAGGTAACTAGAGATAACAAAGATAACTAGAGATAACAGAAGGTAAGGGGTAACTAGAGATAACAGAGGTAACAGCAGGAATATCAGCAGGGATATCCCGATATCAGCACCCCCACATTGGATTTATCCAAGTCCCCTCTGCTTTTGCTTTGCTAATCACCCCACAGGGGCCTTTTCTAGAGGACCCTCATTACATGAGGTCCTGTGTAACACGTGTCCTCTCCCTCCCCACAGCTCTACCCGTGTTTGACACTAGCTCCGGGCGGGAACTGACCGACAAGCCGATCTATCACAGTCAGGAGATCACTCTGCTGGCAATGGATCAAAATGGAGCTACTAATGAGAGAAATCTGGCGTTTGTTGATAAGAATTCTGATCTCTTTTTACTGCAAGTGCGACATAGCAGTGCCCTGTCAACTCTTAAAAAACTAGGTATGGTATTTTCCCTGTCAGACCAATGCTTTGACCACAGTTCTTGCGCACTCCGCGTGCAGAACTTATTTGAGAGAAATGAGAATGGGTCAGGCCAATGCTCTGACAGTATTATCCAAAGAAACTCAGTTTGTCTAAAAATACTAAGTTTATAACCCTTCTTAGATTTTCCATAGATTATTCCCCATGTGGTAACCCCTCCCTTCCCCTCAGGCGGTATGGTAACATCAATAATGTGGCACGATACCACTAAGATGTTGGCGGCTCTTCAAGATGGCAGATTCACCGTTTGGTACTACCCTTGTGCGGTGTACATCGATGCTGAGCTACTACCGCAGAGTAAAGTCTGTAAAGATGCAGGGTGAGTGATAAAATGATGTATCAATTTTGTGATGGTATCTTGAGTTAGAAACTAACTCAACTTTGATCTACCGAACCCTCACAGAGGTAAAATGCGGTGTGAGCCACACAACTAAATAACTATTTTCTCAGAGAGTTTGGAAAGAACCCCCAAATTGTGAGCTTCCTTGGCCACCACTGCAACTTGAGGCGATCTGATGGGAGTCTTGTTTCCACCGCGTACGTACATATTATATATGATGCATAAACTCTTGCCAGTGGCGCGTTATTTCAGATACCTTTCTCCCAGCGCGCCGCTGGGAGAAGGTAGCTGTAGTTTA
>AVPN01000496.1:0-19900 GCA_000695325.1 Pleurobrachia bachei | reverse complement strand
TGTCTGATCATCTGCAAGCCAAGCCGTATCACGTGACCTCACTAAGTTTTGCCAATAAAATACCAGCCGCAACACCCCTGCACACTGTTGCCCCACGGCAAAGGGTTAAATTTAGACCCACCACCCCTCGCCGCCAGATTAGCGTGACCTTATCAGCGCAGAGAGAGATTATTATTAGAGAGGTCTTGTTTTTCAATAACAATTCCCCAACTGCCACACTTCCTTGTTTTTGTCGTTGTGTGCTGCACACAGAATCAGAACAAATCAATATAGTTGTGCTGCACACAGAATATATCAGAATCTCACACACTGCCCAGTCATGATTGATGGCCTTCTTCTCAACAGCCTTAGCCCTTCTTCCCGGGGTGCCGTTAATGGATCCATACTGACTCCAACACCCATCAAACCGAACAAGCACCTCCATTCCTTGGTGTCAACTATCGCAGGACTTGCTACTACACCAAGCATGATACCATCAACATCATTTCCTTGTAAGTTCGCAATCTCTACTAGTTGAGTTCTGTATCAGAAACCAAATCTCTCTTATGACCAGCCTCCTGCTAGATTCTAGACATGCGTTCGCGTATCGGTATAACTATAAGTCCCATTTCTTTGTATTGCAACCCCTAAACTTGACCATAGCGTCCAAGTACCACAACCCCTCCTATCCCTCTCTTTCTAAAGCACAATCTAGGTAACATCCTCCAGCTACGCTCTACAACACAATCTAACATCCTACCTCCCTCTCTCCACAGCTCAATCCTCTACAACGTTAACAACAACTCACCACACCACTGGCTCCCCAACTATCGACTGGACCCACGAGAGAATCATCCGGCTGATCCAGATGTACGAAAAGAAGACAGTGTTGTGGAACCCTAGTAATCCGGAGTATTTTCACAGAGATATTAGGAATATGGTCTACGAGGATCTTGTGAGAGAGCTTAACATCCCTGATTTAACAGGTAACATATAATAGTGGCCACTTTTGTGCTTGCCAGCGTAGTGGCTGTCCTTTTCTAAACTTGTTCTCCCAAACGCCTGATGAATCTTTTCAGTGCCCCGGTATTATAATACCCAGGATGGATTCTTTAAAATTTTCTATATCCCTGATGTGCTAACATTGGGCCGCCATTATATCAATTATAGTGTGACATGCCCACTATGATACTATCACCACCTGCCACCAATCTTGCTCTGTCAAACCATCACCCTTATGAAATAGACTAGACCACTAAGACTTTGTATGTTTCCAGTGAACGAGACGAAGAGAAAGTTGGAGAATCTGAGAAGTTATTTCCGGAGAGAAACTAAGAAACTTCAGGATCATGAACGGAAAACGAGCGAGAAGATTGTCTCCAGATGGCCTTATTATGAGTGCCTGCAGTTCATTCAGGAGTTTATGAGTGTTAAAAATGAAACCGGCTCAGAAGTTGGATTTCAAAAGGTAATTATACATCGTTGTGTGGTTCACACCGCATTTTATTTCTGTGGGGGTTCGGTAGATCAAGTCGTACAGGGAGGGGCATTCTTGAAAGTTCCCTTTTCAAATATGGAGTGAGCTGCAGGGAGTGTGAGATGGGAATATTATTCAGAGCGTGACGGGGGAGTGACGCAGGAAGATCAGGGGCCAGAGAGATAAAAACAAACCTCCAACGAAGTTCTATTTTTATTTCAGAACTTCAGCAAGTCAGCAGTATACCAACTCCCCACAATGAAGCGAGAATCATCCCACGTCCCTGTCGTGTCATCAAACAACAACATGGAATGTGCCGTACAAGTCCCTATAGGGTCTACCCCTACTATCGACAGTGTTGCCAGTGCTTTTTCAGTAGCCAACACCGATCTTATGGCAGTACTCAAAGCCCTCCAGGTCAGTACAGTTGCCCCCCCCCCCTATCGACTGGACCCACGAGAGAATCATCCGGCTGATCCAGATGTACGAAAAGAAGACAGTGTTGTGGAACCCTAGTAATCCGGAGTATTTTCACAGAGATATTAGGAATATGGTCTACGAGGATCTTGTGAGAGAGCTTAACATCCCTGATTTAACAGGTAACATATAATAGTGGCCACTTTTGTGCTTGCCAGCGTAGTGGCTGTCCTTTTCTAAACTTGTTCTCCCAAACGCCTGATGAATCTTTTCAGTGCCCCGGTATTATAATACCCAGGATGGATTCTTTAAAATTTTCTATATCCCTGATGTGCTAACATTGGGCCGCCATTATATCAATTATAGTGTGACATGCCCACTATGATACTATCACCACCTGCCACCAATCTTGCTCTGTCAAACCATCACCCTTATGAAATAGACTAGACCACTAAGACTTTGTATGTTTCCAGTGAACGAGACGAAGAGAAAGTTGGAGAATCTGAGAAGTTATTTCCGGAGAGAAACTAAGAAACTTCAGGATCATGAACGGAAAACGAGCGAGAAGATTGTCTCCAGATGGCCTTATTATGAGTGCCTGCAGTTCATTCAGGAGTTTATGAGTGTTAAAAATGAAACCGGCTCAGAAGTTGGATTTCAAAAGGTAATTATACATCGTTGTGTGGTTCACACCGCATTTTATTTCTGTGGGGGTTCGGTAGATCAAGTCGTACAGGGAGGGGCATTCTTGAAAGTTCCCTTTTCAAATATGGAGTGAGCTGCAGGGAGTGTGAGATGGGAATATTATTCAGAGCGTGACGGGGGAGTGACGCAGGAAGATCAGGGGCCAGAGAGATAAAAACAAACCTCCAACGAAGTTCTATTTTTATTTCAGAACTTCAGCAAGTCAGCAGTATACCAACTCCCCACAATGAAGCGAGAATCATCCCACGTCCCTGTCGTGTCATCAAACAACAACATGGAATGTGCCGTACAAGTCCCTATAGGGTCTACCCCTACTATCGACAGTGTTGCCAGTGCTTTTTCAGTAGCCAACACCGATCTTATGGCAGTACTCAAAGCCCTCCAGGTCAGTACAGTTGCCCCCCCCCCAGTACAGAGATCACATTGTGGGTGGCAGCAGCTCTCCTACCACCCACCGAGATCTAGGTGCGTAAGAGTGCTTGGTGGGTGGTGGAGGGGAATGATCGTCACGCCACCCGCGTCGATAACCAACACACGAAGAGTTGGACCACCCGGGGAGAGGGAAGGGAGATCTCTCTTTGTGGGTGGTATTGCAATTTGTGTGAGGTTGCGTTACGTTGTATGCTCCTAGTTTAAAATATACCTACACTCCGAATTATCTCTGAATGGTGAATCTCTAAATTATGGTTTTTAGATCTGCTGGTTTGTTGAGTAGGGACCACCCGCTACTCAACAAACTGCTGACACACACTGTCTGACACATTGTCTGCTCTCTCCGGGCCGACTTTACAGTTATGCAGTATGACAGATGACACATTGTCTCACAAAACACTGCCCTCTCAGAACCGTTTCAGTTACGTAGTATGACAACTGACACACAGTTCTTTTCAGGGCCCTCTAGCCGAGACGGGGTGTTTTCCACTTAACGGTGTCTCCACCATCGAAGAGCAGATGCAGACTGCCAGCCCCTACCATAGTCCCGACCAGAGCACACGCAGCCCACAGGCCACGGTAAGTGGTAGCGGTTGCCTTGTTCGACCTTCCTTTGAGGGAGTGGCAGCTCTCTGGCAGCTTTAAACTAATTGGAAATTGCTATAATTCGGTAAAGTGGTGGGGGAGATTGTATTGAGACACAATTCAAGGAGATTGTAACACGGTTATATCTCTTGCAGAATAAAGAAAGTGATGCGGTCCGGGCCTGTACTCCGCCCTCTTCGCAGTTCGATGCCTCTCAGAGAAACGAAACAGGTATGCATGGGGAGAAGGATAGAGGGAGCTGGGAGAGATAGATAGATAGAGGGGGAGCGAGAGGGAGAGCTGCACTGGATGAAGAGAACAAGATCTACAGATGTAGATAGATGGAGAAAGAGAGATCCTGTCTGAATCCCAGATCTTAAAGTGTCCCAATTCTAACATATCTTTACCCCCAGGCGAATCAACCCCTAAGAAGCGTCGCCTGGAGAGAGAGTCTTCGATCGACGAGGTGGCGGACTTGTGTTCAGACTACGGCCGGACCGTGGCCCATCAGCTCCGGGAAATGAGTACCTACAACAGGGACCTGTGCAGACTTCAGGTTAGAAAGGGGAAAAGAAATAGTTTTTTTTTATAATTGAGACTGTTTGGAGGCTTAGATATTCCAAAAACTGTACGACATGTGGCCTTCGTAGAGATCTAGAAGGGGTGACTCCGTCCGGAGAATGCCTGAGACAATGATATGAGGGATGACTCACAATATGATACTGACCCATTCCCCCCTGCCAGATCGATAAGTTGATATTCGACATTATGCACAAAGAACAGGAGAGCAATACCAAGTCAGAGACTGAACAGCAGCAACAGACTTCAGAGACTCGCACCTCTCCTGGGGGAAAGGTGTAAAGAGGGAGTGTGCAGAGAAACAGAGATATATGTATACGTAGCTTGCTGCCAAGGTCGACCCTTGTCTATATCGAGATACAGTGGGACCCTGATTTACCGGGCACCCCGATTTAATGGAATCCCGATTTACCGGGAAACCCCTCCAAGGATTCCGGAAAATCGTGGTCAGAGTCTGACCACGATTTACGGGGACTCTGACTCAGACTGTGTTTATGTTGTGGTGCCAGACACCTTTTAACCAATTATCATGGGGAAATGACTTGATCTATATATTTGTGCATAATTATATATTACACATGTGTGCATGTTACGCACTTTTATTAATACATATTTTTGCTAAATATTTATGTGACATGTGTGTTTGTGTGCACTAATCCGTGTACTGTTTATGTGTGCATGGTGGTATAATACAAAGAGTAAGAGTTGTATCTTGCTAGATATATCAAATAGTTAATTAATTATTTGATATTATATTATCAAATATACATTACCATCTATACTATTGTTGAGTAGTAGTAATTACTCAACAAATCTCCTGTATTTCCTCTCGTTTAAAAAACACATGACTTTAGTATTTGAGCTCTGAAACCCCCACATCACTCTCCAAAATTTAGATCACTCATTATATGATCATGATACTGTCCGACCACACAATATCTCTCTCTGATTTCTTCAGATATAATGTCTCGCAGAATCCCCGGGCGTCTATAGCAATACAATACACTTCCCAATTACAATAATTACAGTACAGTTCATCCCCTTCTATTCATCATAAGACGAATAAAATCGGAGCGTGTGAGACGCCCCTCTCCCTTTCTGTCCCCCTTTTTCATTAGCGCGTCGATGCCTTCTTCAGAGACAGGATGGGCTAAGCTCAATAATATCTGTCGTAACACGTCCTAAAGGAGGTTCAATATGCTAGAGGGGCTTTGTTGACGGTGCTTCACGTACTTCATGCTTCATTGGCCACATCACTCAAAAAAAGACTACCCGACGGCAAAAAGATTCAGTAGAGTGCAGTACTGCGGTTCCAGCGAGACAGAGCCTGACAGCCGAGACACATTTCAGTTGAAGCTCCTAGTATAGAGACACATACTGATACACGGTGCTACAATGTGGGCACTAAAAACACACAGCTCAACATGCAGTATAATTACTCGTGTAACAAAGCCACTCCCATCTTTGTCAAATATCCGGAATATATCCTCGAGCTGACTTTCAGGTGTTATTAGGGGGTTCTGTTGAAGAGACATCATTCTGATGAATTCACAGATATCAATAATACCGTCATTATTGATATCAACCTTCGCTACCATCTCCTGTGGAGAGATGTTGTTGTAGATATACTCTCAAAGAATTGGCCTGACCCTATTCTAATTTCTCTCAAATATGGGCGAGAACTGTGGTCAGAGCATTGGCCTGACAGTAGATAGTGGGTGTGGTGGATATAATGGGTGGGCGTGAAAACACATTTAACGACACACGTTATAGTTTGTTTGTCGTTTTCCCATTATCTGACATCTCTCTCTCTAACAGTAACATTTCTCTCTCTCTACATCTGAATCAGATTCTGATCTCTGTCTCTCATAGCATCTCTCTTCTAGTTCTCTCTATCAGCGGTTGCAGCATTACGCAGTGAACAAGTCGTGACTTAATAATGTCCTTCTATCTACTACATCCAACTAGGTAATGGGTATGTGGTCATGTATTAGTGAAGCAGAATGGTGACTCAATATAGCAATACTTTCGTATAATAAGGGTGGTGGTGGTGGTATTATACGAAGTTATGTCAGGGCCAGTGTAGCAGGCAGCTTGTTGAATCAACTAGGTGCAGCAGATAAAATGCTAAGAAACAACTTCGATTAGCTGATACACAAACTGCACATTCGGGACACATGGGGCTCAGCAGTATCTATACCTCTACTTCCTCAGGACTAGGTTTAAGGCCAATACTATCAAGCACGTCTGGTAGCTCATCCACCGTGATAATGCCTAGATTTAAGACGTCTTGGTGAATGGAAGGTATGGACTGTCTGGCGGTGCCAGACCCCATTTCTCAATCAGATGGGGTCGTGGAGGACTTCATTGTAGCTGGTACAAACTGAAACCCCTCTTCAAAATGACGAAGCATCTAAACCAATAAATGAATCCATACCCCTACAATATGATCTTAGGAATCCTAAAATTCACCCACAAACATGAATAAGTATTAAGTTTGCTCGAGCACGCTCCGAAAAGAGACCCCTTACTCAACAAGTCATATCACAACCCTGTGCCAGCCCCAGAATGTATCATGTGACAAAAACCAACCCAGAAAACAACCTGACGCAAATACCAACACCGGCTACAACCGCCTTGACCTGTCTGGCGCCGCCGACCCGATCTGAGCGCACATTTGAGAATCAAATGGGGTATGGCGCCGCCATACAGGCCTTGACGTACCAAGCCCAGCTTCCACCCCTTCACGTAAGACTACCAAAACCAGCCCATCTTCGACCCCTATATCACATACCATCTCCATTTTGATCAAAGTCCTTGAAGGCTCGTTCATACTCCTGTATCTCGTGCCACCTCAAACTTACTGGAATCGGTAGGGTCGTCTCTCCGTTGTTATCTGGGGAACGGGGGTTTACAAACGAATAGGGAGGTCAGAGAACAAGCATATATCGAGAGGAATCTCTCTCACGAGAGAAGGAGGGCTAGAGAGGGAGATCTAATGATCATAACTAGAAGTAGAGGGAGACGTGAACAGGAGTGGAGACAGGGAGAGCTAGAGGTTGGTGACATAGACACCTGACACTTGCCAAAGCTAGATGGAGTTCTGAAAGGAGCGGAGGGAAGGAGACCCCCCAAAACAGCCCCAATTACCCAATTACCCTAATCAAAAAGGTTAATGGATTAATTACCTCTCATTTTCTTAGCTTCAACGTATTCCTGAAATTTAGGCGTCTCCCGAAGTTTGGTGAATCCGTTTTTCAGATTTTCCAGAACTGAAAAACCGCACATTGTTAGTGACGGGGGAGTGGTTTTGGAAACAAGCCAAATTACACACACACGAAATATTGGGACATAACACACTAACGAAAACATTGTGCAGGGTGGTTCAGAAACATTGTACACAGACCGGGACACTTGAAGCGAAGTCGGGTAGGGGTAGAACGTCTAGAAGCAGCTCTCATTATTACAAAATAGTAGAGGACTAGGAATTCACTCGATAAGCGCTAAACAAACTAGATTATTATATATTATTGGTTATTACGCAAGACCACTCTCTATCCTTTCACTCGTTCTCTCTTCCGTGTTTTTAATATATCGATTTTCAAAGTCTCTCTCTCTCCCCGTTTTATTCATCTCTCCGTTCTCAATTGGACACAAACAGTGAAGTGCAATAGACTAGTCGTTAGCGTTAAGCAGATGCAATAACAGACAGAAACATCTAAAAACCTATACCTTCTTCATCAGGTTTATCGATGGCAGTGGGACGCCTTCCTCCCTTCTTGGACATTGTGTATTATTGCACAGGATGAGGAGAGGAAGCAAGCATCAGTGTGGTAGCAATCTGATCTAGAATTGTTATACCTCCCAACCTGAGAGATAGTTGCCCATGCGTGTAGTGGTCGCATTAGTGGTTTCCTCCTTCTCTCTCTCAACCTCTCTTATTTTTTCTTTCCTCTCCTACCTCTCATTTTTCCCTCCCTCTCTTCCTTCTCTCTCACAGATAGAATTCCTGAAATGTACATTCTTGCCAAGCTGAGCTTTCTCTTCAGTGGAATATTCCCCCAATATAGGACGCACCTGGAAGCACACATCTCAGTATCATGTGTGTACGAAGGTGTATGTATAATTGGACGTCTCTCACACACACATGATGTGTATTAATAGCAGGCTAATTATTTATTTGGAATATTAAAAGTTTAAGTAACAACTGTACCATTCTCAAAAAACACACGCACACAAACATTTATGAAGTTCTATAGTAACCGTCTTGTCCTTTAGTTCACACCCAAATGTTACTGTAACACCCAAAGTTTCACTCATACAAACAGTCACACAGACAGATAGGTACACACGGGTACACAGACAAACAAACAGACTACCTGGTACAATCAAACCAACAGACAGACAAACACGGACATACCAACAGGTATGAGGTAAACAAACAGACAAACAGACAGACAGAATGACAGACAAACGAACAGGCACAAAATAATTGTGACATTTATACACACACTAAGTTGGGCACACACGTTTAGCGATTAAAAAACTTGTTTGCCCACCGATCCCGTTTATTGTAAACATAACGACGTAGCAGCCGCATGGTTATGTAAAATTTGTCTTTGATACTTTTCACAGTTAGTAGGTAGGCGTATGGAGAGCACGTCAGAGAGATGAGGAGGGAGAGCAGAGCAATATCGAGGAACCAATCCCAAGAATGCCTGTCAGATTCCTGTCCAACTTGAATGACATTGCAGAGAAGAGGTAGCACCGTGAGAGAGGTCAGGGTCACCACTAGGACGATAGCAAATGGTACGTTATGCAGATCTTCAACTAGCTTCTGGTAGGTTGACCTCTTCCTACACTCAAAACTGGTATAACGTCGCATGGTCCTGCCGGAGGGGTGCCTGTCCACGATACTGTAACCCCTAGGCCGCTTCATCTCTTCCACAAAGTCGATAGCCCCGTTAAACATAGTCCGTTCTCTCCGGGACACCCCAGGGGATCTGACAGGAGGACGAACAGGGGGCGCTGCCATGTTTCGAGTCCTTACCGCCCCATTTTCCCGGTTCTCAGAAGTGAGCACAAATGTAAGGACTGTGGTGATAGATAGGACGTTCTGGAGACCATTCAGGAAAGATGTGACTCTGGCGTAACGACGCTTCAAACTTTGGTTCTTCCGGACGGACTTGTAAATAAATACGTAAAGGGAGATGGTTAGGAGTCGTGGGAAAAGGATCCCGAAGAAGCAGTAAATTATGTAGAACGCGGTACACCCACAGGATGAGGAGAGGAAGCAAGCATCAGTGTGGTAGCAATCTGATCTAGAATTGTTATACCTCCCAACCTGAGAGATAGTTGCCCATGCGTGTAGTGGTCGCATTAGTGGTTTCCTCCTTCTCTCTCTCAACCTCTCTTATTTTTTCTTTCCTCTCCTACCTCTCATTTTTCCCTCCCTCTCTTCCTTCTCTCTCACAGATAGAATTCCTGAAATGTACATTCTTGCCAAGCTGAGCTTTCTCTTCAGTGGAATATTCCCCCAATATAGGACGCACCTGGAAGCACACATCTTAGTATCATGTGTGTACGAAGGTGTATGTATAATTGGACGTCTCTCACACACACATGATGTGTATTAATAGCAGGCTAATTATTTATTTGGAATATTAAAAGTTTAAGTAACAACTGTACCATTCTCAAAAAACACACGCACACAAACATTTATGAAGTTCTATAGTAACCGTCTTGTCCTTTAGTTCACACCCAAATGTTACTGTAACACCCAAAGTTTCACTCATACAAACAGTCACACAGACAGATAGGTACACACGGGTACACAGACAAACAAACAGACTACCTGGTACAATCAAACCAACAGACAGACAAACACGGACATACCAACAGGTATGAGGTAAACAAACAGACAAACAGACAGACAGAATGACAGACAAACGAACAGGCACAAAATAATTGTGACATTTATACACACACACGCGTTGGGCACACACGTTTAGCGATTAAAAAACTTGTTTGCCCACCGATCCCGTTTATTGTAAACATAACGACGTAGCAGCCGCATGGTTATGTAAAATTTGTCTTTGATACTTTTCACAGTTAGTAGGTAGGCGTATGGAGAGCACGTCAGAGAGATGAGGAGGGAGAGCAGAGCAATATCGAGGAACCAATCCCAAGAATGCCTGTCAGATTCCTGTCCAACTTGAATGACATTGCAGAGAAGAGGTAGCACCGTGAGAGAGGTCAGGGTCACCACTAGGACGATAGCACATGGTACGTTATGCAGATCTTCAACTAGCTTCTGGTAGGTTGACCTCTTCCTACACTCAAAACTGGTATAACGTCGCATGGTCCTGCCGGAGGGGTGCCTGTCCACGATACTGTAACCCCTAGGCCGCTTCATCTCTTCCACAAAGTCGATAGCCCCGTTAAACATAGTCCGTTCTCTCCGGGACACCCCAGGGGATCTGACAGGAGGACGAACAGGGGGCGCTGCCATGTTTCGAGTCCTTACCGCCCCATTTTCCCGGTTCTCAGAAGTGAGCACAAATGTAAGGACTGTGGTGATAGATAGGACGTTCTGGAGACCATTCAGGAAAGATGTGACTCTGGCGTAACGACGCTTCAAACTTTGGTTCTTCCGGACGGACTTGTAAATAAATACGTAAAGGGAGATGGTTAGGAGTCGTGGGAAAAGGATCCCGAAGAAGCAGTAAATTATGTAGAACGCGGTACACCCGTATGCACTTATATCCAAGTACTCACACCTCTGCTCACGTGAATTGTACGCAAATCCACAAAGTCCAAACAGGGGTGGTACTGAGAGGGATGACGCCCACAGGATAATCACCAGACAGGCCCCCAGCTGGTTCTGCACGTGCAGGATCCGTTTGTATCGGAGGGGTAGCTTGAGGGCTGTGAACCGGGCAGCGGTGATGCAGAACATGGAGTAGGATAGCATGCTGACTGCTGTTGATCGGAGAGTCATGTTGAACGAGCAATCGAGGGGCTTTGTTGTAGCTCCGAAAAAGGATAGGAGAAACTGGGATAGGACAAATATCTGAAAGGAAAAGGAGATGTGAGGGGACTGGGAGAGGACAAATATCTGAAAGGAAAAGGAGATGTGAGGAAACCATGGGATGAAGAAAGGGTAGATGACCGATATCGCGAACGAATGATGAAAACTGTGAACATTATGGATGAACATTGAACATTGAAGCTGTAAGAAGTACAAAGAGTGAACTGTGTGCTGTGAGTGAACCTTCTGATCATGGCATACCTGACAGAAGCAAAAGAAGACCATGAAAAAGTAAGGATGTATGGAGCGACGATAGAACTTTAGGATCACATAGAGAAGGGAGGATGTAGCGAACCCTCCCAGCAAGAAGAGAGGGGTGAACAGGGCTGGGGTCAGGTAGACAAAATGTCCTCCTGGATGAACGGCACTCGACGAAGAGTTGAACACTCCCATCGAGTCTTCGTTGCTATCTTCTTCACCCATCTACTGCGACATAACAGCTCTACCTATAAACATTAGAGAGATATGGAAGAAAATTGTCAGAGAGAAAAAGATGAAGAGAAAACGGAAAGCAGCTAGCAAGTAAGGAAATAACACTTCGTCACCTTCAAGTAGAAAGGGTATATCTTGAGATATACCCTTTCTAATTGTTCACCGTTTTTGGACTCTTTGCCACCATGGGTAGACTATGCAAAAAACCGGATCAAAATTGAGGCTATCGTTATCGAGATATTGCGCGTCAAAAACGGGGTTTTACATCAAAATACACATAGACAAAATCAGTTTTTGGCGTTTTTCTCAAAACTACGTTTTTAGAGATATACCCTTTCTACTTGAAGGTGACGACTTGTTAAAAAAGAGAACCTCAACAGTACAAGAATTGACATGTAGCGGAGGAGAGAACTCATGCCTTGCTCGGCATAACAGCGAACCGACCGACACAAGTAAACAACCAATCAGAACTCGTTATTTAGGTCGCGTGACTGGTTATCAGCCAATCGGGGACCAGTATTTCCAGATTCGGTCGGTTCAAGGAGAGAATATATATTATTTAGAGGAGCAACATAACAAGGATGGTAGATTGCAGTTGAGATCCTCAATTAATATACTGCTGAATATGAAACGTCTACGATCTACGTCAGAGAGAGAGAGAGAGAGAGAGAGAGAGAGAGAGAGGGAGAGAGAGAGAAAGAGAAAAAGAGAGATAGAACGACAGAAAGAGAGTTGGTAAAGATAGTCTCCCTACCATATCTGCCGGCTGCCCTCTATCCCCCACGGATCATAGGATACTGAGGAGACTTATGTAATATGGGTATGTAAATACTAGCAGTAGCAATCTATGTTTCTATCTGCAATCAAACATGCAGATCTGAGAAGCAGAGAAAGATACAAAGATGAGAAAGCAGTGAGAGAGAAGATAGGTGGAGACAGCAAACGGACGCACAAACAAGTGTCGCAGGAGCTGTAGTAAGTGGGAGAGTATTAGCCGTTATTAACATTGTGTACACGCACACACACACACACACACACACACACACTCTCTCTCTCTCTCTCTCTCTTTCTCTCTCACTCATCTCTCTTTCACTCTCACACACAAACAAAATTGTGTCAAATCGTGTCACTTACAAAGCGGTTAAAAATTAAGAGCAGATCAACATGGATTTGCTTCAAAGCAACACACCGAACCACGCTTGAGAGGTCAGGAAGACACGACAGAAGAAATAAAGATAGAGAGAGAGAGAGAGAGAGATAGAGAGAGAGATGGTGAGCGAGGAGGAATATGGAGAGGGAGAGCGTGAGCAAATAGCAAACAGGCCTTAATTTTCGCTCATTAATTTCAATAAGGCGTGTTGGTATTCCTCTCAGAGAGACAGAGGGCGGAATTTAAGATGCGGGGGGTGCTATAATCAGCGAGACGCCTAGACAGACACAAATAAACCACGGAATATGTTCCGCAGAGAGAATGACCATGTTTATGAGTAGTAGTATGCTAGTCGGTGGGAGAAGGAGGACGGTATATATTAATTGAAGAGACGTGGACAGCTTGAGAACAAGTTAGCATATAATATATCTGAAATGGCATGTCTTCATCTTACATGTTCCTCTCTCTGTCTCTCTCTCTCTGTCTCTCTATCTCTCACTCTCTCTCTCACTCTCTATCTCTCACTCTCTATCTCTCACTCTCCCTCTCTCTCTCTCTCTCTCACTCTCTCTCTCTCTCTATCTCTCGCACTCTCCAGGAGTCAATTGGTTTGCTGTAATGAAGCACACACACACACGGGAAGCTAGAAAGCGGCCAAATATAGTGACATGGTGGATAATCAGGGGGTAGGTAATTGATGTAGCACCACTGTCGCCTACTCTGGTGTTGTGGAGAGAAGCAGCATCTCAAAACTAGGAACCGACCGAAACAAGTAAACAACCAATCAGAACTCGTAATTTAGATCACGTGACTGGTTATCAGCCAATCAGGGACCAGTATGCCCTGATTCGGTCGGTTCCTGCTCAAAACTAGCGAATCGGTAGAAGTGTGCTGCTAGGGGATGATAAGTGACGAAGGGTAGACAGCAGACAGATCTATAATGTGACCTCTCCATCGAGAGAAAATAAGGAGGCAATGAGAAAAAGAGAGGCGTCAAAAATACATGCAAGGTTTCCGGAAAGTAAAAAAGATAATGTGTATAGTTGTGTATTATAATTAGGCATACAGAAAGAAATTTCTACTGGTTCTATATATCACGCAATTACCTAACACTATATGTCACACAAGCAAGGGGGAGGGAGAGAGAAGTAAAAAACAAGCGGAAATGGGGAAGGACACAACACTCTATACAGGTCTCTCGCCACACACTGATTTCTCTATCTCTTAGCTGCACTCATTCCTTCAGTCTCCCTGTTCTTTTTTCTGTCTGCTTCTGAGTAGGTCAATTATGCGCCAAGGATATAACGCTGGGAGAGATAGAAAGAGACAGGGAAAAGGACAGAGAGAGAGACAGGGAGAGAGAAGCTGTGAGACAGACAGAATGAAAAATGAAGAGAGCGTGCGGTGGGTCAATTTAATTCGAGATTTCCTACCCGCATATATATATACACACACACTCTCTCAGCTCTCAAAATATATACGCTGTATAGCTCTGACGTAGGGTAAAGTGTGTCCTAACTCAAGGCTCAAATCACGGTGGGAGATAGGTGGAGAAAAGAGATGAAAGAAAGCAATACGCTCCTGGCATAGCTGTTGACAGTCAGTGTACTAACAGAAGGAGAGAGGAAAATAGTGAGAACATGTAATAAGTAGTAGTGGAGAAGCCTGGTGATAAAAGCAAGGACCGACTTGGAAATGCATGTAACTAATTTGCAGATTGCACAGTATCAATAAACGTGTGACAAAGAAATGGTAATTTTCTATTATCAATTCCCTCTCACGTACCAAGCACTCCGTATCTCACACGTGAGGTTGGAAAGTTAGTTCCAGTAACATTTACTGGTGGTTGCCAAGGACCGCTCCATAAATGAGAAAATAAATTGTTAGTAAAAAAGGGCGTCAAGAATTTCGGAGTCGTACTATTTTTGGAGGCCCGTTTTTACTGTTAATCAGATTTTAACAACTGGTTAATTATAACGACTATTAGTAATATTATTACATAGCAATAACGTCTCAAAACCTCCAAAAATAGAGTTGACAATTGAAAAACATAGCAATCCCTATACATATAAAGTTCAAATATCGATATATCCCCTTCCTTAAATATTAATATATTATCAGTAAATACTGGTCCCTGATTGGCTGATAACCGGTCACGTGACCTAAATAACGAGTTGTGATTGGTTGTTAACTTGTTTCGGTCGGTTCCTGGTGTGTGGAGAGAGAAAAGCAGCATCTCAAAACTATAGCGAATCGGTATAAGTGTGCTACTGGGATGATGACTGTCGACTGATGAGTGACGAAGGGTAGACAGCAGACAGATCTATAATGTGTCCTCCATCGAGAGAAAATAAGGAGGCAATGAGAAAAAGAGAAGCGTCAAAAATAATGACATGCAAGGTTTCCGGAAAGTAAAAAGATAATGTGTATAAAGTTGTGTATTATAATTAGGCATACAGAAAGAATTTATTAGTTCTACTGGTTCTATATATCACGCAATTACCTAACACTATATGTCACACAGAGGGGGAGAGAGAGAAGTAAAAAACATACGGAAATGGGGAAGGACACAACACTCTATACAGGTCTCTCGCCACACACTGATTTCTATCTCTCAACTGCACTTTTTCTCTCATTCATTCCTTCAGTCTCCCTGTTCTTTTTTTCTGTCTGCTTCTGAGTAGGTCAATTATGCGCCAAGGATATAACGCTGGGAGAGATAGAAAGAGTCAGAGATGGGAGAAGGAGAGAGAGAGACAGGGAGATAGAGAGAAGCTGTGAGACAGACAGAATGAAAAATGAAGAGAGCGTGCGGTGGGTCAATTTAATTCGAGATTTCCTACCCGCATATATATACACACACTCTCTCAGCTCTCAAAATATATACGCTGTATAGCTCTGACGTAGGGTAAAGTGTGTCCTAACTCAAGGCTCAAATCACGGTGGGAGATAGGAGGAGAAAAGAGATGAAAGAAAGCAATACGCTCCTGGCATAGTTGTTGACAGTCAGTGTACTAACAGAAGGAGAGAAGAAAATAGTGAGAACATGTAATAAGTAGTAGTGTGGAGAAGCCTGGTGATAAAGCAAGGACCGACTTGGAAATGCATGTAACTAATTTGCAGATTGCACAGTATCAATAAACGTGTGACAAAAGAAATGATAATTTTCTATTATCAATTCCCCCTCACGTACCAAGCACTCCGTATTACACGTGAGGTGTAATAAGTTAGTACACTTCCAGTAACACTGATGTTTACTGGTGGTTGCCAAAGACCGCTCCATAAATGAGAAAATAAATTGTTAGTAAAAAAGGGCGTCAAGAATTTCGGAGTCGTACTATTTTTGGAGGCCCGTTTTTACTGTTAATCAGATTTTAACAACTGGTTAATTATAACGACTATTAGTAATATTATTACATAGCAATAACGTCTCAAAACCTCCAAAAATAGAGTTGACAATTGAAAAACATAGCAATCCCTATATAAAGTTCAAATATCGATATATCCCCTTCCTTAAATATTAATATATTGAATAAATTTAAGAATATGAAAGAATGTGAAAGAAAAAGATAGTCAATTCAAGGCTCTTTTCCCAGCTAATTTCTCAGCCAACGACCTAGAAACAGACACATTGCCCGGATTTTGCAGTATAATTCATCTGGGAGGAATGAGGTTGTCATGACGTATCTTTTTCTGGTAACCCTAAACATTATCAATTTTATCTCTCTCTCTCCAGCAGCCGCGGTACTTTGTCAAAGTGGCGCATGCTCAGTAGCAGACATGAGAGATCTCGCAGCAGCTCTCCACACAAAAGCTATGACACAAAGTCCATTTGGTAATTTTCTAAGATTCTCTTACATTCTCTCTTCATTGTATGTAATTATAGCTTATTTATGCTCATTAGTAGCGCGATGACCTTAGCTCGTTTTACGTATAATATAATACACATGGAACGAAAACTAATTTACTATATTTATGCATCGCCACCACTCTCAAATAATATAGTGGTAATATAAGGTCCAATGGTCCGTGGTTTAGTGCAGTTACACGTGATATATAGGAAATGGAAACACCAAACCCTTGCTTTCTCTCTCACTTCTCTAACTAATTCTCTCTAATTAAGAATAAACTTTTTCATATATTACTGATTCACTCTTACATATCACTGATTCACTCTTAAAAACCTGGCGTTTCCATTCCTTTAAAATGGAATATATAGGTTCATAAATAGGTTGTACATAAATAGGTTACAATTCACTAAAATAGAGCTCTTTTAACACAGTTAACTATTTAACTTGTTGTTTATTACACGCTTATATAACTATCAAATATTTAGAAACAGATAAATTGTTCTACAGCTTTTGTTTTCTTTAAATTGGGCCACTCACAGGGTGCCACAACACATACCTCAATTAGCAAGTGGTTGCAATTAGCAGGTGGTGGCGTGGCTCAACTCATTAGCTTGAACAGTTCGAGACTTGGTGAGATTGTCATTCTCGTTGGTGTGTTTACTGTTGTCCATGGGTAGGTTCTGGTTGTTCACGGTAACCTTCTGATTTTCCTTCTGAGGAGACACCTAGGTCAGGTCTTAACAATGGGAATACACCCCACCATTCACCAACACACCATCTGGGCCAGTTACCCATAATCATACCACCTTTTTCTAGCCTCCCCCCCCCTAGCCTCCCCCCCCCCCACCGGCCACCCTCTACATAAATCAACCCCATTTTCTAACCATCCCTTGCAGTACCACGATTATAACGCCGACACCAACCACCATCTCCAATTTCCAAATATCAGCCCAACTTACGTCTTCCTCCTGTGTAACAGCGGTTGATGCCTCAGCCTTAACAAGGTCCTCTATGGCAGCCTGCTGCTCTGACCTCAAATCTTCTGATTTCAGCTGTTTCTGAGGGAAGTTAATTGGGTTAATTAATGAGTCCTCACCCCTCAAATAGCAATCAATTTAAATACCAAGGTTTAATGCGGAACTAATTAATGCATTACTAATGACCTCTTCCGCACAGATCTGTAACTCACCTTGCCATCACCCAAGGCAGACCCAATCTTCTCATTGACTAGTTTGATGTCAACTTTAGGCTTCTTAGTGGTAGCAGTTTTGGTGGTAGTGGCACGGGCCAGAGAGTTCTTATTAGAGGGACTAGGTCGTCTGGTGTTCGTGAGATCTCGAGTTCGGTAGGTCTCTCGTGGTTGTTCTCGGGGTTGCTCCCTTTCTCTGGGGAATTCCCTCTCCTTTGGAGCTTCACCCCGGGGGATGGACCTCTCTCTTGGTACTTCTCGGGTATTCTCTCGTGATACACGGGGTTGTAGGGGAGCAGCTTTCTCCTCAACTGGTGGGGGAGAGAAGATTGGAGTTGGAGAAACTTCTAAGAAAAAGTTAAGTTATGATTAGTTAAACGGCCATTTAGAACTCTCTGAGAATCGAGGAACCAAGAATTTACCATGGATCCATGAAAAAGGAAATATTTGAACTCCTGAACTTTTAAGCAGCACATACCTTTCTCTGTAGGTGCCTGTACTTTAACACGTGATTGGTGCTGACTGTGTCGTCCTTGCTTATCTTCTGGGTCTAGTTCTAGTCCTAATGGGTAGAATCACTGTTATTAAAGTTGTTCGATATTCAAAGAGTATACTCTCAGTCATGAGTCAGACACCGACTAAACTCAGTTTAGGTATGCGAATTAACTTACTCTCAGTGTTTGGCATGGTGACGGTGTATTGAACAGTGTTGCTGTACGATTTCTGGTACACAGGACCATTTGGAGTTGTTGGGTAGTTTTTACCTTCAATCTGTGACAAAGAAAGGATGATTAGAACTAATTAGTAGGTGATTAGAACTAATTAGGGTAATTGGAACTAATTATTAAGGCTAATTAGAACTAATTAGTAGGAATATGACACGTGTCGACCTGTGACCAGCGGTTGAAAACGGTTTAAAATGACGTAGGCAGTTGGTGAACGCGCACCTGTAAACGCGCGGGCCCTTTCTGTTTCACCTGCTATGAAATGACATACTTTTTACGCGGCAAGGTGAAAAGAAGCTGTTTGGAGCGGGCGCGGAAAAAAAGCGCCAAAACAGGAATTATGGGCCTGGAGGTGAGAAATGAGAAATTGGCCTGGAGGTGAGACATACCTCGTTGGCCGATGTGATGTTGACAGGGGCTCTTGGGGTTAAAATAAGTGCGTCTTGACCGATTGGCATGTCATTAGAACCGTCTAACTTCACCATTCCAAGTTTCTTTCGTAGTTCCTCGTCAGCCTTCATATTAGCGCTATTCATTTCCATCATTTCCTGGTGTGGAGAGATTGGGACTTAAAGACTAATTCAGGGCGCCAGGGGGGGGGCTAAGAGGGGTTCCCCAATAATATGAACAGTTAAATATGGCGGTAAATGAGAAATGATGTAGTAGTAGAAAGTTACCTTGATATAGTTAATTTGGCAGTTTATCAGGATTTTAGCATGTTTCAGAGATTTGAGGGTACCAACAAAGGTGAACTTGGTGTGGCCAGTCTCGTAACCTTCTGAAATAATAGAATACCAATTAGCTATTAATTAACTACCAATTAGCTAGCTGATAAATTCAAACCAATAAACCCTCTCGAAGTCACTTAAGTCACTTCAGTATGCACCCCATATCCCCAAATTATTGGAGCCAAGGGGGGAGGGGCGGCCGATCATTCTTTCACAGCTTACCGGTATCAAGATCAGGATCAACTTTCACCCTCACGCAGTTAGCCTTGTGGATAATATCCCGAATTGTGTTTCCTTTCTTTCCGATAATCCGAGCTGAGAGGGAGGGGTGTTAGCTTTGATTTGGGGCCGATCTAGGGTCAACTAGGGGTGTTAGCTTTGATTTGGGGTCGATTTAGTGACAACTAGGGGTGTTAGCTTTGATTTGGGGTTATAGTAGGGTGGGTATGGGAAGTTGGTTCTAGAATTTTAATCTGTTTAGGCGGTAGCAGCATGGGTATACCATGGGAAAGGCTTGGTTACGAAGTCACCCCTAATATTGCATATAGGGGTGACAATACC
>AVPN01000495.1:25545-48912 GCA_000695325.1 Pleurobrachia bachei | reverse complement strand
CATTAGGCTGCCCTATCATACCAACGGTCACAAAACTCTCCTCCCCCTCGCCCCCCTTGTTAGGGGTCTGATCAGCTGTGGTTGGGGTCGGCAGATCTTTAGCAACTCTATCCTCATACCAAACCTTAGCAAGTTGAATCAAGCTATCAGCCCCGTACGCCCAGCCCTGTTTCCTAACGATATCCCTCTTTAGCAACCGCTTCCCAGTATTCTCAACAACCCTTTGCCGGTCAGGACGGGAGGAGAAGAGGACAACACGGAGGCCAGGGTATGAGGACTCAAAGTAGCGTTTCCAGGAGACAGATACGGCAGGGTTTACCATGTCAATCTTGTTTAGTACTAGGATCACCGGCTTCTCTAGCTCCTCCGATATGTCTAGGAGTGGGGGTGTTAGTTGTAAAATGATTTTGTGAGATTGATGTTATCAACTCAACTATAATACTGGAAGTTTCTTCTCTAGTCGTATGGCAACTGTAGTTGCTAGAGCCAGAGAGGTTGTCTGCTCTCTCCGGGTCGACATTACAGCCATGTAGTCATGACAACTGCAAAGAGGAAGATTCAATACTACTCACACTTGTAGACGGGGTGTGAAAAGTGTAGAGTGGGGTATCTGACGTCACAAACAAATAGGATGACGTCACTCATCTCCAGGGTTCTCCACAGTTGCCTCCACGTCTCCAGGTTACGCTCGTAGTAACTTGCCCGACCTGGGTATGATGGATTATAATTAGTGAATTTTAGTGTGTTATCTAGCTTTGAATATAAGGTGAGAGCAAGTGATGCCTTGGAACGTTTTTAATTATATATTTGTGACGTTTTGGTATGAGATTGAGAAGTCCAAGAATTAGAACCACTTACAAGGTATGGTACACGATTGTTCTCGAGTGTGGCTGCAATCTAATTGAAGCGGGGGTCATCATTGTCAGGTGTGCAGTAGTTGATTGTGTCTGGGGCCAGGGCCGGGGGCGAGGCGGGCTTAGGAAGGGTTGAGGACGGGGAAGGGAAGGGAGGGGAGGGGGTTGGCGGCAATCATAAAAGTGATGGAGGGTGGTGGTAAACGTGGTTAGAGCGGGTGAAATAGTTGGACACCTGGGTAGGTTATAGATCTACAGACAGGTATTGGGGGAAATTAGAAAGGGCTCTCCTTCTTCACACTGCCTCGTTACAAATGATCCAGTTCTGAATTAACATGTTACCATTCCTTTCTCTACTGCTTCTTAGTGCTCTACTACACGCGACACCAACTCTTGCTGAATGTCCTACTTGCAGGTAGTTGCTCCTTCACAAAACTTTATTTTAACATGCAGGTAACATTTTGTTTTATGAAGGAGCACCACAATGCAACATTCCATATTTTCCAGTAAATGGGCTGGAGGTGATTTTGAATTGTGTGGTATAGACGGACAGACGTACCAAACAAAGTGTGACCTGTTCGTGGCACTGTGTCACCTTGGAATTATCACTGCTGGACCCGATGTTGACATCAATACCATTAACCTTGAAGCACAGGTTTATTATTTCTTACAATTTCTTAGACTTTAGTCGTTATTACGTCAGATTTCATTTATGAGAATTTCTAGGTGTCTACAGTATATCTATCCACAGCTCTGCAGTACTTCATTCATGAGAAATGCTAGGTTTAAGACTGTTGAGATGTCACGAAACTATTTGAATCGTCTATCATCACACACACACACAGGTCGATGATTTTATCGCATCTTCGGGCGCCTGCCAGGATGACAATGTCATAGGGACATGTCCCAAATGTGATGATGTGACGGACCCCAAACCGGTGTGTGCCACTACGGACCAGGGAACTGGTGAACCGTTTACAAGTTATTGCGAGCTGGCAAGGGCTCTCTGTAGGAAGGGAATTATAGGTAATGTACATTGGTGAAATTATACCCATCCAGTCCTTCACACCAGCGCCCCCGGTAAAATAATATGTAGCTGGGGTATATGACAATTTTTCAGAATGTGGGTGCTATTTCGAAATAAGATTCTGCTGAATAATATGTATCGCAAATTCGAAAGCAAAAGAAAACTAGTTTTCTTTTGCTTTCGTATCTATAGCTCTCTATTATCAATAGATTGAGCACTATCTAGCCATAAAGCTAATTTTGAAGTATGTATCGCAAATTCGACATATTTAAAAATCTTTGGGTAGTTTGATAGGCATTTAGTGTCATCCTAGGCAGCGAAACCTAGCCGCCTGTACTACAGTCTCAACCGTCGGACCCCTATTTAGTGCCCCCCGATTTAGTGGCAACCCGATTTAGTGACAGGAAAAATTTCCCCCGATATAGGAGATTAACGATATTTGACCCCGATTTAGTGGCCACCCCGATTTAGTGACCAAAACCCCTTCCCCCGAGGATGTCAATTAATCGGGGTCCGACTGTAATAGATTTCTATCCCTGCAGGGTTCAGTGAGAACAGCGATTTCACAGTTTTCACCGAGTCTGACTATGCTCAACATGTCACCGATTATACTGACTGGGAGGGGCCTTGTGATGGTACGTCTAAATTGTTGACTAAGGGGTGAGAGAGTCCCACCCTTTACTAATAGTCAACAAACTCTGACAGCTTTTATAGCGAGATCAACGCCAACGTATTGATCAGATCTATAAACACCATACCGATTAGCTCTCAAGCACTTTCGCCAGCATGTCTTTACAGATCAAGTAAATATGAAATATTATAACATATAACAGCCGAACAGTTTTATATTTACTACAGGATTATGTCCTGCGGGGAGATACAGCACTACCGGTAGATATGGACCGTGTTTAGAATGTAGCCCAGGTACCTTCAACAACAAGTTGGCCAGTAAATCATGCGTTCCATGTGCTATTGGAAGATATCAGGTTTGTATTCCTTTATCAAAACATATTCTACTCCTTTATCACTAGAACGATAGAATGCAAATCAAAACAACGGTAGTTATTTGGGCCTATACACATAGAATGGTTAGCTTTTATACTCCTTCATAAAACACAATCTTGTAGGCTGAGTCAGGGGCAGATCGTTGTGTAAAATGTCCACTGGGTCACACGACTGAAAGTACGGGATCTAAGTCCAGTGGGGATTGTATTTCTAGGACACCCTGTACACCTGGCAGCTCAAGCGCCACTGGATTCGAGCCGTGTACCATATGCCCCCGAGATAGTTATAGTGATACTGATAGGGCCACCGATAAGAGGACAACACGGAGGCCAGGGTATGAGGACTCAAAGTAGCGTTTCCAGGAGACAGATACGGCAGGGTTTACCATGTCAATCTTGTTTAGTACTAGGATCACCGGCTTCTCTAGCTCCTCCGATATGTCTAGGAGTGGGGGTGTTAGTTGTAAAATGATTTTGTGAGATTGATGTTATCAACTCAAATGTACTAGGAGTTTCTCTAGTCTTATGGCAACTGTAGCTAGAGCCAGAGAGGTTGTATACTCTCTCCGTACCGACATTAAAGCCATGCTATAGCCATGACAACAGAGATAATATTACTCACACTTGTAGACGGGGTGTGAGAAGTGTAGAGTGGGGTATCTGACGTCACAAACAAATATTATGACGTCACTCATCTCCAGGGTTCTCCACAGTTGCCTCCACGTCTCCAGATTACGCTCGTAGTAACTTGCCCGACCTGTGTGTGATGGATTATGATTAGTGAATTTTAGTGTGTTATCTAGCTTTGAATATAAGGTGAGAGCAAGTGATGCCTTGGAACGTTATTAATTATTAATTTGTGACGTTTTAGTATGAGATTGAGAAGTCCAAGTAGAAGAACCACGTACAATGTACGTGTGTCATCATAGAGTATAGACTGTATAGTCAGGTGTGCAGCAGTCATGATTGTGTCTGGGGCAGGGGAGGGCTAAAGCAGGGGAGGGGAGGGGGTTGGCGGCAATTATAAAAGTGATGGAGGGGGTGGTAAACGTGGTTAGAGCGGGTGAAATAGTTGGACACCTGGGTAGGTTTAAATGTGGCGAGTTCAAAGATCTACAGACAGGTATTGGAGGAAATTAGAAAGGGCTCTCCTTCTTCACACTGCCTCGTTACAAATGATCCAGTTCTGAATTAACATGTTACCATTACTTTCTCTACTGCTTCTTGGTACTCTACTACACGCGACACCAACTCTTGCTGAATGTCCTACTTGCAGGTAGTGCTCCTTCACAAAACTTTATTTTAACATGCAGGTAACATTTTGTTTTATGAAGGAGCACCACAATGAAACATTCCATATTTTCCAGTAAATGGGCTGGAGGTGATTTTGAGTTGTGTGGTATAGACGGACAGACGTACCAAACAAAGTGTGACCTGTTTGTGGCACTGTGTCACCTTGGAATTATCACTGCTGGACACGATGTTGACATCAATACCATTAATCTTGAAGCCCAGGTTTATTATTTCTTACAATTTCTTAGACTTTAGTCTTGATTTTAGTCAGATTTCATTCATGAGAATTTTTAGGTGTCTACATTATATCTATCCACAGCTCTGCAGTACTTCATTAATGAGAAATGCTAGGTGTAAGACTGTTGAGATGTCACGAAACTAGTTGAATCATCTATCATCACACACACACACACACAGGTCGATGATTTTATCGCATCGCTGGGTGCCTGCCAGGATGACAATGTCATAGGGACATGTCCCAAATGTGATGATGTGACGGACCCCAAACCGGTGTGTGCCACTACGGACCAGGGAACTGGTGAACCGTTTACAAGTTATTGCGAGCTGGCAAGGGCTCTCTGTAGGAAGGGAATTATAGGTAATGTACATTGGTGAAATTATACCTATCCAGTCCTTCACACCAGCGCCCCCGGAAACATAATATTATGTAGCTGGGGAGTGGGGTATATAACAATTTTTCAGAATGTGGGTGCTATTTCGTAATAATATTCTGGTGAATAATATGTATCGCAAATTTGATAGATTTAAAAATCTTTGGGTAGTTTGACAGGCATTTAGTGTCATCCCAGTCAGCGAAACCTAGCCGCCTGTACTACAGTCTCAACGAAGAAGAAGAAGTGATCGTAATATCTAATATGTAATAGATTTCTATCCCTGCAGGGTTCAGTGAGAACAGCGATTTCACAGTTTTCACCGAGTCTGACTATGCTCAACATGTTACCGATTATACATACTGGGAGGGACCTTGTGATGGTACGTCTAAATTGTTGACTAAGGGGTGAGAGAGTCCCACCCTTTACTAACAGTCAGCAAACTCTGACAGCTTTTATAGCAAGATCAACGCCAACGTATTTGATCAGATCTATAAACACCATACCGATAAGCTCTCAAGCACTTTCGCCAGCATGTCTTTACAGAACAAGTAAATATCATAACAGATAACAACAGTTGTCCAATAATTACTACAGGATTATGTCCAGCTGGAAGATACAGTACTACCGGTAGATATGGACCGTGTTTAGAATGTAGCCTAGGTACCTTCAACAACAAGTTGGCCAGTAAATCATGCGTTCCATGTGCTATTCGGAACATATCAGGTTTTTAAAACATCAAAACATATTAACTCCTTTATCAAAACATATTATACTCCTTTATCAAAACATATTCTACTCCTTTATCACTAGAAACGATAGAATGGTGAGCTTTTATACTCCTTCATAAAACACAATCTTGTAGGCTGAATCAGGGGCAGATCGTTGTGTAGACTGTCCACTGGGTCACACGACTGAAAGTACGGGATCTAAGTCCAGTGGGGATTGTATTTCTAGGACACCCTGTACACCTGGCAGCTCAAGCGCCACTGGATTCGAGCCGTGTACCATATGCCCCCGAGATAGTTATAGTGATACTGATAGGGCCATCTTGTGTAAACCATGCCCAGGTATAGTAACTAGTAACAATCTTCTTCTTTTTCAATTGCTAGAGCGGGTGAAATAGTTGGACACCTGGGTAGGTTTAAATGTGGCGAGTTCAAAGATCTACAGACAGGTATTGGAGGAAATTAGAAAGGGCTCTCCTTCTTCACACTGCCTCGTTACAAATGATCCAGTTCTGAATTAACATGTTACCATTACTTTCTCTACTGCTTCTTGGTACTCTACTACACGCGACACCAACTCTTGCTGAATGTCCTACTTGCAGGTAGTGCTCCTTCACAAAACTTTATTTTAACATGCAGGTAACATTTTGTTTTATGAAGGAGCACCACAATGAAACATTCCATATTTTCCAGTAAATGGGCTGGAGGTGATTTTGAGTTGTGTGGTATAGACGGACAGACGTACCAAACAAAGTGTGACCTGTTTGTGGCACTGTGTCACCTTGGAATTATCACTGCTGGACACGATGTTGACATCAATACCATTAATCTTGAAGCCCAGGTTTATTATTTCTTACAATTTCTTAGACTTTAGTCTTGATTTTAGTCAGATTTCATTCATGAGAATTTTTAGGTGTCTACATTATATCTATCCACAGCTCTGCAGTACTTCATTAATGAGAAATGCTAGGTGTAAGACTGTTGAGATGTCACGAAACTAGTTGAATCATCTATCATCACACACACACACACACAGGTCGATGATTTTATCGCATCGCTGGGTGCCTGCCAGGATGACAATGTCATAGGGACATGTCCCAAATGTGATGATGTGACGGACCCCAAACCGGTGTGTGCCACTACGGACCAGGGAACTGGTGAACCGTTTACAAGTTATTGCGAGCTGGCAAGGGCTCTCTGTAGGAAGGGAATTATAGGTAATGTACATTGGTGAAATTATACCTATCCAGTCCTTCACACCAGCGCCCCCGGAAACATAATATTATGTAGCTGGGGAGTGGGGTATATAACAATTTTTCAGAATGTGGGTGCTATTTCGTAATAATATTCTGGTGAATAATATGTATCGCAAATTTGATAGATTTAAAAATCTTTGGGTAGTTTGACAGGCATTTAGTGTCATCCCAGTCAGCGAAACCTAGCCGCCTGTACTACAGTCTCAACGAAGAAGAAGAAGTGATCGTAATATCTAATATGTAATAGATTTCTATCCCTGCAGGGTTCAGTGAGAACAGCGATTTCACAGTTTTCACCGAGTCTGACTATGCTCAACATGTCACCGATTATACTGACTGGGAGGGGCCTTGTGATGGTACGTCTAAATTGTTGACTAAGGGGTGAGAGAGTCCCACCCTTTACTAACAGTCAGCAAACTCTGACAGCTTTTATAGCAAGATCAACGCCAACGTATTTGATCAGATCTATAAACACCATACCGATAAGCTCTCAAGCACTTTCGCCAGCATGTCTTTACAGATCAAGTAAATATGAAATATTATAACATATAACAGCCGAACAGTTTTATATTTACTACAGGATTATGTCCTGCGGGGAGATACAGCACTACCGGTAGATATGGACCGTGTTTAGAATGTAGCCTAGGTACCTTCAACAACAAGTTGGCCAGTAAATCATGCGTTCCATGTGCTATCGGAACATATCAGGTTTTTAAAACATCAAAACATATTAACTCCTTTATCAAAACATATTATACTCCTTTATCAACACATATTCTACTCCTTTATCACTAGAAACGATAGAATGGTGAGCTTTTATACTCCTTCATAAAACACAATCTTGTAGGCTGAGTCAGGGGCAGATCGTTGTGTAAAATGTCCACTGGGTCACACGACTGAAAGTACGGGATCTAAGTCCAGTGGGGATTGTATTTCTAGGACACCCTGTACCCCTGGCAGCTTCAGTGCCACTGGATTTGAGCCGTGTACCATATGTCCCCGAGATAGTTATAGTGATACTGATAGGGCCATCTTGTGTAAACCATGCCCAGGTATAGTAACTAGTAACAATCTTCTTCTTTTTCAATTGCTATACTGACTACTGAATTTACTCAGTAAATGACTTGTTTCAAATGCTCTGACAGAGTTGTCTTGTTTCAACCAGAAATGGTCTGATTATTTAAACTGATTTTTCAATAGTTACGATGTTATCTAATGATGATAGAGAATGAAAGGGAGAGATCAAATCAGACATACCATGTACAAGCTAACTAACTAACTAAACCAAATCAGTTTAGTTAGTTAGTTAATTAGACATACCCAGATCACCACGAGATCAGAAACTTTCAGAACATATCAACTGGTCCGAGTGCTCGTTTCATGATGATATAGGTCTCCTTCAAGTAACAATTATTCGCTCACAGGCGGGAAACAGACAGATGGAGGGGGTGCTACATCAGCTGATCAGTGTAAACTGGAGAATCTCGCACCAAGGGGGACCGCCACACAGAGCAGTAATTAGCAGAGTAGACAATTAGCAGTAATTAGACAGATATCTAGCTCACATTTTACTTATCTTTCCGTCAACCTTTTCAATTATAGATTATTGTTGCCATGGTTGCCAATAAATTAGGAAGACCTTGTGTAGAACTAAGAATTCCCTTTCTAGATGTAACATGGGGTGGTGTGCCTGAGAAAGCGATTGATGGTGACCTGACCCAATCTTGCCATGCGATACAGTGTGCTCACACTGGCTTCCAACGTCACCCCTGGTGGCAGGTGGATCTAGGACAGGTAGGCATTGGGATCTTTGGACTACTACTTGAAAGTAATGGATGTTCATTGTTCCCAAAATGAAATAATACAGTCATGTATTTAGAACGCAACACATGTTTCATGGAATCCCTGGCGCGATGATGTTCATTGATCAAAATCTTTTACCAGAGGTACGCTATTGGGAACGTTGTAGTCCGTATACCCATGGACACCATGACAGGGCTGGAGGGGGCCCAAGTTACAGTTGATGGAACCTCCATTGGTACCATCCACCTCTCTAACACCACCCTGGGAGTTGTTGTGCTACCCTGTAATATCAGGGACAGGTAAGAGAGAGAGATAGAACCCTGGGAGTTGTGGTGCTACCCTGTAATATCAGGGACAGGTAAGAGATAGAGAGAGAGAACCCTGGGAGTTGTGGTGCTACCCTGTAATATCCAGGGACAGGTAAGAGAGAGAGAGATAGAACCCTGAGTTGTGGTGCTACCCTGTAATATCCAGGGACAGGTAAGAGAGAGAGAGATAGAACCCTGAGTTGTGGTGCTACCCTGTAATATCCAGGGACAGGTAAGGGCTGTTTATAATTTGGAAAGTAGTCAGACGGCAGTATCAAAGTAAGCTAGCCACGGTCCCCTATCCACCTAGCAACGGCCCATATCCCACTAGCAACGGTCCATATCCCCTAGCAACGGCCCATATCCCCCTAGCAACATTCCTTATCCCCTAGCAACGTTTCCCTGTCCTCTCTCTCCAGGTGGTTCGTATTGAGAGTGGACTGGGTATTCCCACCTATCTAGCAGTGAGCGAGGTGCAAGTGTTCGGCGGTGATCCGGAGATAAAATGTCCCCTGGGCACCACCTCACCAACTGGGTTCCTACCCTGTCAAACATGCCCCAGGGTAAGTTATAGGCCGCGGGTAACTTAGTTTTTATCTTACCAATGCTAACAGAGATATACCTTTGCCTTATTCAACACTGTGTCACTACGCCCCACTTTTACAAATGAGAGAGATAGAACCCTGAGTTGTGGTGCTACCCTGTAATATCCAGGGACAGGTAAGAGAGAGAGAGATAGAACCCTGAGTTGTGGTGCTACCCTGTAATATCCAGGGACAGGTAAGAGAGAGAGAGATAGAACCCTGAGTTGTGGTGCTACCCTGTAATATCCAGGGACAGGTAAGAGAGAGAGAGATAGAACCCTGAGTTGTGGTGCTACCCTGTAATATCCAGGGACAGGTAAGAGAGAGAGAGATAGAACCCTGAGTTGTGGTGCTACCCTGTAATATCCAGGGACAGGTAAGAGAGAGAGAGATAGAACCCTGAGTTGTGGTGCTACCCTGTAATATCCAGGGACAGGTAAGAGAGAGAGAGATAGAACCCTGAGTTGTGGTGCTACCCTGTAATATCCAGGGACAGGTAAGAGAGAGAGAGATAGAACCCTGAGTTGTGGTGCTACCCTGTAATATCCAGGGACAGGTAAGAGAGAGAGAGATAGAACCCTGAGTTGTGGTGCTACCCTGTAATATCCAGGGACAGGTAAGAGAGAGAGAGATAGAACCCTGAGTTGTGGTGCTACCCTGTAATATCCAGGGACAGGTAAGAGAGAGAGAGATAGAACCCTGAGTTGTGGTGCTACCCTGTAATATCCAGGGACAGGTAAGAGAGAGAGAGATAGAACCCTGAGTTGTGGTGCTACCCTGTAATATCCAGGGACAGGTAAGAGAGAGAGAGATAGAACCCTGAGTTGTGGTGCTACCCTGTAATATCCAGGGACAGGTAAGAGAGAGAGAGATAGAACCCTGAGTTGTGGTGCTACCCTGTAATATCCAGGGACAGGTAAGAGAGAGAGAGATAGAACCCTGAGTTGTGGTGCTACCCTGTAATATCCAGGGACAGGTAAGAGAGAGAGAGATAGAACCCTGAGTTGTGGTGCTACCCTGTAATATCCAGGGACAGGTAAGAGAGAGAGAGATAGAACCCTGAGTTGTGGTGCTACCCTGTAATATCCAGGGACAGGTAAGAGAGAGAGAGATAGAACCCTGAGTTGTGGTGCTACCCTGTAATATCCAGGGACAGGTAAGAGAGAGAGAGATAGAACCCTGAGTTGTGGTGCTACCCTGTAATATCCAGGGACAGGTAAGAGAGAGAGAGATAGAGAGAGAGAACCCTGGGGGTTGTGGTGCTACCCTGTAATATCAAGGGACAGGTAAGGGCTGTTTATAATTCGGCAAGTAGTCAGACGGCAGTATCCAAAGTAAGCTAGCAACGGTCCCCTATCCACCCCCTATCCACCTAGCAACGGCCCATATCCCACTAGCAACGGTCCATATCCCCTAGCAACGGCCCATATCCCCCTAGCAACATTCCTTATCCCCTAGCAACGTTTCCCTGTCCTCTCTCTCCAGGTGGTTCGTATTGAGAGTGGACTGGGTATTCCCACCTATCTAGCAGTGAGCGAGGTGCAAGTGTTCGGCGGTGATCCGGAGATAAAATGTCCCCTGGGCACCACCTCACCAACTGGGTTCCTACCCTGTCAAACATGCCCCAGGGTAAGTTATAGGCCGCGGGTAACTTAGTTTTTATCTTACCAATGATAACAGAGATATACCTTTGCCTTATTCAACACTGTGTCACTACGCCCCACTTTTACAAATTTAAACATATAGAGATCTACCTTACCAATCAATAATGATAACCGAGATCTTCCCTTACCTAGCGGTACACGACCTTCAAAGAGAGAGCTACAACGTGTACATCATGCCCTCGTGATCAGACTACGACTCTTAAAAACCCTGGAAAATGTATAGGTAAAATGAAGTTAGCTCCATGTATTGGTCCCAATCACAGCTTTAACTTAAGATACTATTTCATAGTCCCGGGTATAAAATAAAGTTGGAGCAAATAACTATCCACATTCTTGTCCCCCAGGTCACGTGTTGAGGGTGTGTAAGCATGACAACTTAAACCCGCCATGCGAGGAGATAGAGCACAATGTACCTTCTGTAGACACACACCAAGTTGGGTGGCTACGAGATATCTCCGCACTTGAGGCTGTTCGAGGTATTATGGGATCATAAAGCCATAGGCAGTGATGGTTTCATTATTTGCAATCACGCTCAAAGACAGCTATTTGGTGAAACAAATTAGCTAATTTATTTGAGTCGCCTGTGAAAAAGAACAATTCAACTTCTTATAGCCCTAACCAGTGCTATCTATTAATTCCAGGTAATTGGATAGTATATTCACGGGACAACTACCGAGGGAATGCCATGGTGCTGAGAGAGGGAAGAAGGGAGGGAGACCTGAGGAAGCTTGATATGCCAGGAACATGGTTCCATCTCTGAACCTTACTGTTATAGGCTAGGTAAGCCGACTGTCCATCGAGGTCATGAACTGTGAGAGTGAGAGATAGGTAGAGAGAGAGGGAGGGAGAGAGATAGAGTATTTCAAAAGTTTGCAAACCAATAGTCGAATTCCAATCTGACAAAGATGCTAAATTATTGCCATGTAAGAACACACAATTTCCTGGCAATATCCCCGAAATTTCTGGAAATTTTAACCACTAATCGTCCTAGAACGTGAATATGACTGTTATACGGGAGACGGAAGTTCCTATACCGGGCGAGAATCACGTACGAGAGACGGAAAGAACTGTCAGGTGTGGAGTTATGATTGGCCGAATCAGCCGACCCTAGCTGAGAGTAAGTTCAATTTACACGATGTGGGACATGATAACTTAGTTTATCGGATTCCTACCATCTGCAGTTATCACTAACACACTTCAGGTTGCTAATAGCTCTCCACCCTTCAGGTTCCCTACCGTCTAACTACTGTCGGAACAAAGGAGGTTCAATGAATGCCCCATGGTGCTATGTTACAGAGATAGGAGGACCAAGAAAAGAGCTTTGCGACATTCCGAAGTGCTAGACACATGTGCGCTAGACATGTGTGCTAGACACATGCAGTGCTAGACATGTGTGCTAAACATGTGAAATGAGATAGAAGAGTGGTGTGAATGTGATGCTAATTGATTAGCTAATGAATGATGATTAATAGAAACACATACCTAGACCAGCGTAGAAATCGTCCAACTTTCTAATCCATTCCCGAAACTCGGTTTGTTCTTGTTTTTCGAGTTTATCTTTCCCCATTGCATAACTCCACCTGGGGGTTTAGGAAGGTTAAGAGTAGGAACCGACCGAAACTAGTAAACAACCACTCAGAACTCGTTATTTAGGTCACGTGATTGGTTATCAGCCAATCAGGGACCAGTATTTGCTGATTCTGTCAGTTTCTGGTTAGGAGGGTGTGTGGTTGAGAGAGAAATCTAGTACACAGGGAAACATTTTTAAGTAGTCATAACTGACTTCTTCTTACATATCAGATAACTGCAACTGATGGGGTAACTGACAGATGCGAGCTGTCACGCTGCACCAGATCCCCATTTGGTTCTCATATGGGTTCTCAGATGGGGTCCACGGCGGCAGACATGTTGCAATATATGAATTGACATTATAGCAGAATAGTAGATATAAATTCTCCATACCTCCCCCGACGTGGCATGCCAAGCTCACTATCAGGAATAGTGAACATCTCGATGTGTGAGGTGAGTAATTCCTCGTTGTGAGGTTTCAAAGGTTCCCTGCTTCTCCGTTTGCTAGCCTCCAATTCCTCCTTACTCTCCCCTCCAAAGACAAGGGCGTACTTGTTCACCCTGTCGTGGGCAGAACCTGTGAAGCAGGGAGATGGGGTGGTGAATGGACAGTACCTGATGTGAATAGGAAACTCTTGGGAACAGGGGTCAATACATCAGGAGAAAACAGGGATGCATCTTTGGAAATGAGGAGTTAAACGACAGAAACGTTGTCCACTCACAATGAACACTCAACACATTACACAGTCACAACTATTCATACTTACTACAACTCATTTCATAACAAACCTACAGGCTGTATGTTCATTCTCTGTTCATCCAAGGTATCTTCTACCCCAACACCACTCTCCTCCCCCTCCTGCTGTTCAGGCTCCACTTCATCTTGTCCGAATCTGTAGGGCTGGTTTTGTTTCCTTTTTCGTTTCTCCTGGAGTTGTTGCTTCTTTTGCTTCGCACTGAACTGTTGCTTTCTTGGCATGGGATGTTAGGCTAGATATAGGGAAGGGGATTATTATGGGGCTAGAGAGTGGGGGAGATGATTGAGTGGGGAAATGTGATTCAAGATCAGAAAAACTCGGTAGCTTGGAAGTTAATTTACACATTGAATCACAGAAACAGGAGGAAATTATGCACGGGTAGTGTCAGACCAAAGTCAGACCCTATAATTCACGGGTTCAATCAATCTCCACAGATACACAGGTACAATCAAAATACAGTCATGTCTCGATCGACGTAAAACAAAGGAATTATAACATAACGGAAATTTAGTTAATTAATTGAATAATTATGATAAAAAATTTGACTGTCCCATTGCATAGATAATATCATTTTAAACATTATAACAGGCCAGCTGTAAATAATAAAACTTAATAGTATTAATTTAACCCAATCTACCAACTAAACTAGTAATTATATCTTTAAATCACTATTCTACATAATACCATTCATAAAGTATAGTTATTATTTATTTCAAATAGATTAAAATAAGAAGCCGTTAGGGGAGCGTAATAAAATCGATTAAATCAAACAATGTCGCCTAAAATCACAAAAGCCTATCATGAATCGAGCCACCCCTACATAATACATCTAGACAATGTCATTGCCTGTTGAAACTTTCCAGTTGTTATACACGAATGGGGCAACAGTACACAGTTGAATTATATCATATACGCCATACGGTAACCATCAGTCGAGTAACCATGGTTACCACAAATACTCAGCATCTCTCTCTCTCTCTCTCTCTCTCTCTCTCATTACGAGAGAGAAAGGGTTGGAATAGAGAATAAGATATGTATTTCTCTCTCCCTTGCGTATTTTCTGCTTATTTCTTGCGTGTTCCTTGCGTGATTCTTGCGTAATCCCTGCGTAACCCTTGCGTATTACTTGCGTATTACTTGCGTAATCCCTGCGTATCCCTTGCGTATTCTGTGCGGAACCATAGCGTATTCCTTGCGTATTCCTTGCGTAATCCTTGCGTAATCCTTGCGTAATCCTTGCGTAATCCTTGCGTATACCTTGCGTAATCCTTGCGTAATCCTTGCGCTTTTTAGAAAATGGAGAACCCCGCGAGTACCGAATTTTTGACATTATTATAGTCCTTAATGAACATTTTTGTCATTATGTTTAAAAATTTTTAGCATTTTAATGAATTTTAGGTTTTCAAAAGTATATTTAAGCAAAATTGTCGAATTTTGGCAGTCAAAGTTGCACAAGTTAAAAAAAAAATGACCACATGCAGTGCTAGACATGTGTGCTAAACATGTGAAATGAGATAGAAGAGTGGTGTGAATGTGATGCTAATTGATTAGCTAATGAATGATGATTAATAGAAACACATACCTAGACCAGCGTAGAAATCGTCCAACTTTCTAATCCATTCCCGAAACTCGGTTTGTTCTTGTTTTTCGAGTTTATCTTTCCCCATTGCATAACTCCACCTGGGAGTTTAGGAAGGTTAGGAGTAGGAACCGACCGAAATTAGTAAACAACCAATCAGAACTTGTTATTTAGGTCACGTGATTGGTTATCAGCCAATCAGGGACCAGTATTTCCTGATTCGGTCAGTTTCTGGTTAGGAGGGTGTGTGGTTGATAGAGAAATCTAGTACACAGGGAAACATTTCTAAGTAGTCATAACTGACTTCTTCTTACATATCAGATAACTTCAACAGCTGATGGGGTAACTGACAGATGCGAGCTGTCAGGCTGCACCCGATCCCCATTTGATTCTCATATGGGGTCTCAGATGGGGTCCGCGGCGGCAGACATGTTGCAATATATATATGACTTGAACTATAGCAGAATAGCAGATATAAATTCTCCATACCTCCCCCGACGTGGCATGCCAAGTTCACTATCAGGAATAGTGAACATCTCGATGTGTGAGGTGAGTAATTCCTCGTTGTGAGGTTTTAAAGGTTCCCTGCTTCTCCGTTTGCTAGCCTCCAATTCCTCCTTACTCTCCCCTCCAAAGACAAGGGCGTACTTGTTCACCCTGTCGTGGGCAGAACCTGTGAAGCAGGGAGATGGGGTGGTGAATGGACAGTACCTGATGTGAATAGGAAACTCTTGGGAACAGGGGTCAATACATCAGGAGAAAACAGGGATGCATCTTTGGAAATGAGGAGTTAAACGACAGAAACGTTGTCCACTCACAATGAACACTCAACACATTACACAGTCACAACTATTCATACTTACTACAACTCATTTCATAACAAACCTACAGGCTGTATGTTCATTCTCTGTTCATCCACAGTATCTTCTACCCCAACACCACTCTCCTCCCCCTCCTGCTGTTCAGGCTCCACTTCATCTTGTCCGAATCTGTAGGGCTGGTTTTGTTTCCTTTTTCGTTTCTCCTGGAGTTGTTGCTTCTTTTGCTTCGCACTGAACTGTTGCTTTCTTGGCATGGGATGTTAGGCTAGATATAGGGAAGGGGATTATTATGGGGCTAGAGAGTGGGGGAGATGATTGAGTGGGGAAATGTGATTCAAGATCAGAAAAACTCGGTAGCTTGGAAGTTAATTTACACATTGAATCACAGAAACAGGAGGAAATTATGCACGGGTAGTGTCAGACCAAAGTCAGACCCTATAATTCACGGGTTCAATCAATCTCCACAGATACACAGGTACAATCAAAATACAGTCATGTCTCGATCGACGTAAAACAAAGGAATTATAACATAACGGAAATTTAGTTAATTAATTGAATAATTATGATAAAAAATTTGACTGTCCCATTGCATAGATAATATCATTTTAAACATTATAACAGGCCAGCTGTAAATAATAAAACTTAATAGTATTAATTTAACCCAATCTACCAACTAAACTAGTAATTATATCTTTAAATCACTATTCTACATAATACCATTCATAAAGTATAGTTATTATTTATTTCAAATAGATTAAAATAAGAAGCCGTTAGGGGAGCGTAATAAAATCGATTAAATCAAACAATGTCGCCTAAAATCACAAAAGCCTATCATGAATCGAGCCACCCCTACATAATACATCTAGACAATGTCATTGCCTGTTGAAACTTTCCAGTTGTTATACACGAATGGGGCAACAGTACACAGTTGAATTATATCATATACGCCATACGGTAACCATCAGTCGAGTAACCATGGTTACCACAAATACTCAGCATTACTCAGTCTTTTTCATCCCAATATTAAGGAAGTAAGGCACGAGAAAAACTTACATCAGTTGACAGTTTTGTTCATCAGTTAGATAAATCTCCCCCTCTCTCTTCATCGAATCCTAGTAGAGCTCCCAGCTCCCCTCCTAAGAGAGCTCTCTTCATCGTCCTATTAGAGCGCCCTCCTAAGAGAGCCAACTAAAGAGATGATGTTTAATCAGCATATCCTGGACATCATTCTTGATCGGCTGAGCCTGGACTGCAGTCGAACTTGTCACTTCATAATCCAAACTCAGGTTAAACGCGTACTTGCTCAGCAACCTCAACTCACATTTTATCTGGAACCACGCAGGGGATCTGATGAACGACCAGGGTGCATACCACCTCTCTGTCACCTCACTGCACTGACAAAACGTTGCAAACCACATGTGTAGACACTGCTCGTTGAGCCCCGCACAGATGAGAGATCTGAGTTTCACATCGGCGGATGTGTTGAGTGGGTCATGTGACGCGTTGATGAGGTGCATGGCCCTGAATAACATCTCACTGGGTTGCAGCACTTTCTCTTCCTCATCCAATCGGAAAGTTTTACACAGCACCAACCTCCCCAAGATCTGTGTGAACTGCTCCTGTATCTCCCGGTCTATTGAATCTTCGACAAAATGCCATGGGTGAAGGGAACTGCCCAGAACAGTCGGCTTCCTCAGCCCATGCTCGAATATCTTCCTCAGGGAAGTGCACAGGTTCCCCCGAACTAGAGTGGTAATCTCGTTACTGACCCTATCATCTCCCTCAATAGCGTACATCTTACTCCGCTCATCCAGGAGTAGGACAAACTTGGCAGGGAAGAAACCCCGTACACCCGCTACCTCACCAAACCAACATAGCTCGTCATTCTGGTTGAGCACCTGGGGTACATATTGGTTAATATCAACATCGAACCAATATGATAGGGTTCCTTGAGAAAGATTATGAGGTGTAAAGAGTGTGTGGTTAATTTATTAATTTCATTGTTTTATGATCATCAATCCGGTACCTTGATAATGTCGTTCTTGCAGAAACCCAGTTCATCGTCATCATGCCTCTCAAAGTCCATGAGAGCCCGGGCACGGAGGGGTCTGTTTCAGGGGGTTTACAGTTAATGTTAGGGCTGTATTAGGATTTGCCTCAAATAGAAAAAGGGCTGCATTGGGGTTGGGTTTTACCACTTGTAACATTTACCGCTTACCTGTTTCGGGTGAACTCTTTAAAGCTGTCCATGTCCCGTTGGTGGGACTCAAAGGAGTAATCAGGACTAACATCCAGCCTGGTATCACCACCAAAATGTTTTACAATAGCCGCGATGTTAGATCTGAGGTCCTCCAACATCTCGGTCTGTGCGATGTTCTTGGCTTTATCGTTCATGCTACCATTGTAGCCGAACCATTGCCTGGCGATAAATACACATCGGGTGAGCGGGAAGTTTATGTTTATATGATAACACTAACTGGTAACTATGGTAACACACAAATGGTAACACAAATGGTAACTATGGTAACACACTAAATAGTAACCAAGACTCACGAGAACCAGGTAGATTTGTTGTCCACCAGTTTCCTGCTCTGTTCTACAGGACGGGGATTGTAGGGTGTGTTACCCGGCGTATTTGCAGCCGTGTTTAACCTCGCAGCAGCTTCTGTTCTCATTTCCTGGGTGGGGGGATATGTGTATGTTATAAACTGGGATACAGTGTCAGGGCAATGGCCCTATTCCAATTTCTTCTCAGAGTGAGAACAGCGGCCAGAGAATTGGTGTGACAGCTGATACAGGAGTTGTCACGGTTCAACTGAGTATAATATTCTTGTGCCATGTGGATATAATGAGTTTTACCTGTAGCAGTTCGTCACTTAGTGAAGCGGATATACCGTAACTCTGAGCAATTAACTGCTCCACATCCTCTATGTTCAGTGGGGCGTTAGATAACTGAAAAACAGGATAAGACTCAAGCCGCACGATAGGGATCTATCATTTCTACAGATTATGAAATATGTAGTACAATATGATGACGTCACACATGTACCTCTGTAAAGATGCTCTCGCTGGAATCCTGTGCAATAACAGCGTCTTTGTTGATAGAAAGTATACCCAGCGCGATTCGGAATAATGTTATATTACCCTCGTACAGGAAACAATCCCAGACCCTGGTGGGGAGAGAGATAGTGGGGTCGTTAGTGGGAAGTAGACCGTGGTGGGGACTGGGGGGTTTAATGGTGGTGTTGGTGAGGGTAAATAGTGGGGATAGTGGGCCTGGAGAGCTGACACCATTCCAAAGAAGATAAATGGCGAAAATTCCCGAAAATTTTTGACGCAAAGAGAAAGATAGGGAGGGATATTGAAAGCTAGAGAAAGACTAACTATCAATTCATGTACAATAACACGATAAAACGGTAGAAGCACACACTTGTTAACTACAGCATATAAAGTGATACACATATTGGATACAGCATAGGATATATCTGATCGCGATGAAAGGAGGGATATAAGGAACACAGGGGTCAGGGGTAGGGAACGGGGAACACACAAACGTGCAAACTCACAGACAGACATTCGGCATTCCTTGTGCCCGACGCATATTATTCAGTTTATGAGTACAAACAAACAAACAAACAAACAAACAAACAAACAAACAAAAAAACAAACAAACAAACAAACAAACAAACAAACAAACAAACAAACAAACAAACAAACAAACAAACAAACAAACAAACAAACAAACAAACAAACAAACAAACAAACAAACAAACAAACAAACAAACAAACAAACAAACAAACAAACAAACAACCAACCAACCAACCAACCAACCAACCAACCAAACAAACAAACAAAGAAACAAACAACCAAAGAAACAAACAAACAAACAAACCCACCGTAAGAGGATGCGAGGAGCTAGAACAGCACTGTAGAGAGTCAGGAACCAGTTGAGGGTTATCAGGCTAATCTCGACGTTATGTACCGACATGTGGGTATGGAGGGTGGGGAGATATAGTTTTACCAGATCACCCAGAACAGCTTGGTCAACCTACAGGACAGATAGAGGTATTTATCAAGCACGTTGTCCGTTGATTTGTAGAACACACAATGATGGGAGAGAGGAGAGGTTTCGTGATAAGAAGCCGAAATTGATTTTAAAACCACCCATCACATCCCACTTTCCTCCCACTCTCCTCCACCATATATAAAGGTCTCGTTAGGAAACACCCAGTATTATGTTATGTTTTAAGTTCTAACTCTCCTTTGCAGTACTTATGACAACGGTGATAGACGGTCAGAAGATCATATTATGTACCTGTATTCCGAAGAGGTTGGTGTTGTAGTAATGTGAGGGAAGGTGGTCCTCAATGATACAGCTCATTAGCCAGAACACCTCACTCTCCTCTGAGATGAGGAGGAAAGTGGAAACTACCACACCCATTCCCTGACAATACCTGAAGTCAGAGATATAGGGTAAGGTCTGGATGGGGTTGTTGTAAATAATGTAGGGATAAGGTAGACTATATTGCAGAAGTGTTAGCTGAAGTGCTCACTGAACATACTAAATATAGTGCACTAATCACACTCCCAATTACCCGATATCAGGGAAGAGCCAGGATATAGCCCGGAGAATATTCCTCAGCCTGTTAACCCCACTTGAGGTAATGGTCTGGAAGAAGACATTATTTGTACTGGTCCTGATCAGATCTCGTTCAATCATCCTTGTTGTTACTGTGTCCTCATCCAGACAGTTGTGCAGAATATCCTAATAAGGGGAGTTGAGTTTAGTTTTCGTCGCCATACAGTAGAGAAAAGGAGTTTAACAAACTGAGATAAAGTCTTTATCTTTGTTTGATTTTTTCATCATATAGAAGAGAATGGTAGTTTAACTAACTGAGAAAAGTTTCTATTTTACCTTGAATGAAAGATTGGATTTGGTTGCTTTTTGCAGTGATCCGGATATCCTAGGCCACAATTTACATCTCATGGTATGTGGAATACCCTGCTTTACTAGACACTGCACCTGAACAAATAATTGTGCAATCTCTTATCTGCAATTAGAATCTCGATTTGTGTGTAAGATTTGACATCAGCGATGGTTTCCTAAAATTCCCCTAAAATCAGCTGTGCGCGCCATTTTGTCCGATTGTGCGCACTGCAGATACCTATCGCGGCGTGGTGTCGCGCCCTCCACCGACCAAACCCACCATATTGTGCCACAACATATGTCACACACGTCACACGATGTGAATCCAGCTATTGAAGCATGGTGCCAGTATCACCCCCTGTCCCGAGTACTGCTTTTTTCCCCTCTGCGTGTGTGTCGCAATTTTTTTGAATTTCGGGGTATTACTCTCTCAGTGTGCCGGAGAAGTTGTCTAGGTTGACAAATATCGTGGTGTACAAAATCATGACAACTTTCACAAAAGAGCCCATAACCTGGCTTGTGTTTATCCATTCAAGTTCGGGTTTGATCTAGAGTGTTAGGAATTGTCTGGGCTTGAACCTAGTGTGAATAATTATTCGTTAATCTAATTAGTGGCTGCGCTATGACACGTGGAACTTGAAACATGCCCTGAACGCGCATCATTCCAGTCTTGAGACACACATGCAGAGAGAAAAAAAGCAGTACTCGGGACAGGGGGTGGTATTACTCTCTCAGTGTGCCGGAGAAGTTGTCTAGGTTGACAAATATCGTGGTGTACAAAATCATGACAACTTTCACAAAAGAGCCCATAACCTGGCTTGTGTTTATCCATTCAAGTTCGGGTTTGATCTAGAGTGTTAGGAATTGTCTGGGCTTGAACCTAGTGTGAATAATTATTCGTTAATCTAATTAGTGGCTGCGCTATGACACGTGGAACTTGAAATATGCCCTGAACGCGCATCATTCCAGTCTTGCGACACACACGCAGAGGGAAAAAAAGCAGTACTCGGGACAGGGGGTGAGTATACCTTTTCAGATTTAGGAATTGTAGAACTGATCTTGTCCCATGTCAGTTCGTCTACGGTTTTATTCTGGGTAAACTCCAAATGGGCCGTCCAGTGAAGATGAGAGGCAGGGTTGTCAACAAGCACTTGGTGAACATGTCGGGAGTTGGCCTAAATAGAAAGGGGTTAGAGTTAGATGGGGTTGGTGGTGGAAATGTGGGTTTTTTTTCTGGTAAAAAGACGGTGAATCTGAACGAGCAAGGAGTAAGGACTAATTAGTGGTCGATGAACACAAAACTTAAAATAGAACAGTAAGATAGAAATATTCAGTAAAGTTGTACTGATTCGTATCTGAATTTTAGTACTACTAAATCTTTGTTTTCTTTAACTATTGTGTACATACATGATAAGATGATTCGTTGGGCATAGTGACAAACCCAAATTCATCAACCTCGTTACCCTTACTAAGAATCCTAGGGTCGGAGGGTCGGAGAGAGGAGGTCACCGCCGCAAAGGGAGCCTTGTATCTGTAGGGGGACACATGTTGAGGGAGTTATTGGTTAGCATTGGGGAGATATTGCATTGGTTAACATTCAGCTAGGTGACACTTGTACTGACAAACCATAGAACATAGCTGTGGGCACGAAATCCATCAAGTTTCACAACATACACTCCCTCACCTAGTGCCCATTGCAGTAGCGTGGTGTCCCGACTGCTGTTGAGAGGATGCCCCACCACCCCCACTTCCCAAAGTCAGAGGTCTCCTCTCTTGCTCATCTTCATCATCGTCATCATATAGTGATATATTGCTGCGTTTCTGTAACAAAAAGGAAACGGTTTAGTAGCTGAGCTTTGGAGCGTGCTCTGGAATAAATTGCAGTGTGAGCTACACTACTACTATACTGAGGATCTAACAAAACTATGTCTGTAATCTGTATGTCTGTATATAATATACAACCCCCATTGTCAATTTTGTTCTTACATCACATTGTACACCATTGTCCGTCTCATCATTGTTTGTCTGTTGTTCACCACTAAACTCTATGTTGTCAAAGTATGTCAGGTTGGCATGGTGACCATCACTGTTGTCATGGAAACAGATTGTGTTGTCAACATTGTCCCTGGTGGTGGTGTTATCGTGCTCTACTAGCTCCGTAGTTGTCAACTTGAACCCCTCTAACACGGGCTGTAGCTGCAGGTAGAAAGAGAGGTTACATGTCAGTCAGGAGGGGGGGGGGGTAGAAAGAGGTTACATGTCAGTCAGGAAGGGGTCACATCAGGGGGGGTGTAGTTGTTGATTGGTAGGATAGAAGGGGCGATGTAGCTTTAAAGTGAGAGAGAATAGCCCCGATTTTGATGAAACTTGGTCAGAATAGTCTTTGGTGTCTAATTAGAAGTGAAAAAAATTTTTAGTGATCAAATCCTAAATTTAGGATTTTTAGGTTTTTTGGGTTTTTTGGCTTTTATGGGTTTCAGGAACGTCCTAGAACAAAATGAATAACACCATCTTTCTCGGCGTTAAATTCTGCATCGATTATAGTGGTTATAAACCTTTCTATGACGTAAGGTTCAGAAG